>JAHDVE020000798.1:0-53247 GCA_022606495.2 Halesus radiatus
ATGAGAAGAGTGAGAGGGAAAAGTACTTTGTCTGATTAAGATCTCCGTAAGTTTTCTTTCTTTTAAGCAAGCTCCACCAAAAATTTATCAGACTTCTCATTCTCGTGGTCATCCTTATCGTTTTTAACTTCGTGGTTTTTCTCGTCTTTAATAGATTACTTATATTTCACTCTTCGCTTAGGAGGACTCTCCTCCTCCTTTTCTTGTGTTCGGACTGGCATCGCACTTTTTCTCTGTTCTAGTTTTCGGTTTTGGTCTCCTTAATATTTTGCCACCGTCAATACATATTTTATTTTTTGACCATTCTGGAATTTAGAAGCGATTCTTAAGGACACTCTAATTTTATCACTTTTACTCATTTTGCTCCTTAATCTTTTGAGGTTGAGGAAACAAGTCAGGCCTTATGGTGATTCAAGGAGCTTTTGATTTTATTTGGAAGAGACGTCAAGGTTTTCAAAGAGTTCCTTGCCTGTCAGAGGAGGTCCATTATTTTTTATCATAACCTCGTCGAGGCCAAATGTTTCATAAAAGCCTTCGCTTGCATCTTCTATGGAGTCTGTGGGAACGCCGTAGAGAAAGTAGCTATTCCCCACACCTGGAAAGCTGTCCATAAATATCAAATACTGCAAAGGTGAAGTAAACTGAGGTAGTACGTATACTTATGTTTTAACTAGTTCTATGAATCCCTTTCCATTAATTATCAGCTGCGCGCCTTCTTGAAGCTTGATGTTTGCAATACTATTCTAGTGGTTGACGAAACCCTTTTGAAACTCTTTGGGCACATTTTGATCAAGTGTGCTTCCAAGGATATCCTAGTGCTTGAATTTAAACTTGGAGAGAAATTTGAAAGGCACCGTTACGATAGTCCGGTCCTGAACGACAATGAATGGGGAGTGGTGGCGTAATTTAGTGTAGCTTTCAAACAAAGAATGTTTGATAGTTTCGGTACTTTTGAAGTTCAGGATATGGAGAAAGGAATTGAGTTTGGCCATTTCAGCTTCGGCCTCACATTTGGAGCTTATCTATTTGTAAAGCACCTCCATATCATTTTTGTTTTTGAGCACTTCTGAGTACTTCTACTCGATTTCGTCGAAATTGATTTTTGCTGTTTCGAGGTTGCGCCAGATGGCTAACATAAGGTCGAGGGCCCTTTTGAGTTTTCCGTAAAAATGCGACAATTTCTCGTCGACGAGCAGGACATCTTGTATGTACTGATTTTAAGTTTTAAATTTTTTGAACCACACTTCGAGTCTCGTCAGCAATCGAAACACTTCGTATCGATAAATGAATTGAGACAAGGAAGTATTTTAAAACTTTTGTCTCAGCTCAAAAAGAGTTTGTATGTTATTTTTTTAATTTTATAGCCGAATCCGGTAACCGATTATCTCACCGCTGTATCCTTTCTCCACCCGTTTTAAGGTTGAAATTTGCATTTCGAGTAGCAAAAAGTGGTTGACTTTCTCCCAATTTTTTACTGGACCTTTTATTTCTCTGAGCGCGTCCTGGTCCCTCTCGTCTCCCGATATAAACTTATCCATGAAAAGCTGTTAAATGATAAATTCCTGCTAATTGGCGATCTTGGTCTCCTTTTTTTCGTAAGTGAAAGTGCGATAATATTAAATTTCAGTTTTCTTTGAAATAAAGAGCATAATCCTATCGCCATAAAATGCCAACTCTACAGGCACCAAAACACAGATTATGATTAGAAATATGATTTATTGGATGGATATCTGGCTTAGTGTTGCCTTAGATATGAGGACCCAAATACTGATAGTGAGCAGCAACTCACAAAATGCCCTTCTTAACCCTAAGTTCAACCACTCCAAATACAGGGTTACCCCATTGTAGATGACCAGAGCGAAAAGGATGAGCGCATCGCTGTCACCAAACTCCAACCAGATCATCGGGAGGAAGAATTGCAAATATCCCAATATTATGTAGGACCTATTGAGGCAGACGCTGTAGACCACAAACACTATGATGGGAATCGCGAGGACGAAGCGACAATCCCCCAAGAGAGGATAACTCGATGTTGGGGAGGTAAACAAGAAATAGAGAGTAGAACTCGTGTAGAAGTACAATATTCTAAACATTAGAAAAAGGAGGGTGATTATCCAAGGTAGAAATCCCTGTTGGTTTCCAGGTGCAAATCCTGAACAAAGCAGACCAGCGAGCGCGAAATACAACAGGGAAATCGTACAAATAATTATGATGTAGAATTAGTTTATGCTTCCCATCTCAAAGAGGACGTCATAAAAGGAGTAGATTGTGGTTGTGACCATGTTGGCGTTGACAGGATTTTCGAATGTGGATCTCAAGATGAGTACGAATACGAGAAGTGCTTCTACAAGTTTCAACAACGTATTCACGATATGGAGAGTTTCTAGTTTGCGTTCCACGAGTTCACTTGCAAAGAAAATGAAATGAGCAGTAGTTTCTAGTATTTAGTTTGCAGAAATCATTTCTTTCTTTCTTTATTTTATATATATTTCGTATTCTTTTCTTTGATTTAAATATATGTATGATTTATTTTTTCGAAAAGAGTCTATATTTTTTTTACAAATGATCTATATGCAATAAGAAAGCAAAGGGTATTCCGATTTGTTAAAAAATGTAATTTCTCAAATGGAAAATGATGATTTTATATTTTTGTTACTATTTTTTAATCATGATATTAAAATTCTGTATTTCGACCAAACAATAAAATTGGAGAAAATATAAGTAATATTAATTATGATCAAGTCGAAACATCAGCAGACCCAACTTTTGAATTATACAGATAGATCCCTTTTTGTATAATTTTCATAGCTCTCCAAATATAATAATTGAAGTTATGAATATATTTTTTCAATAAAAGTCAAAGGTTTCCCAAGACAAATCGCAAATCCACAAAATCCTCCCCCGCAATCTCCAGGCAGAGCTCACCCACTCCAAACCACGTCCTAAAGTGTCACTTATAAGTACTCTCGATTCAAATACTGTTGAAGGCATTGAGCTACTCATAAAAAATTCCTCAAATCGTTTCAGAAAATCGATACCTTCCGCATTCCCCTTCGAAGCGCCCGAGAAAGCCAACGTTCGTACACACGGTTCTTATAACAGCTCCAATATAGTAATCGTTTAACATTTTCGGGTCTCTAAATAAAAAGAGAAAAGCTACAGAAGTCAAACAATGGGACAATCCAGAACACTACTACTCCGTCCTCAAACTTGTAGAGTCTTGAGTACAGCGAGTGTTTCGAATTTCGTGAACAAAAGTGCGAAAGCTAGGAACGTCATGACTCCGAATGCAAATAGCAGAGTGAACCCCACTTTGGGTCGGACTACCACGATTCAGGATTAATTATAAATAAGCAAGAAGAATCGATCTGTTTCAGTTAAGCCATTGCTACGAAACTAGCGAATGAGCAGGGCACGTGACAATATCATAAATGCTAACGTACGACAAAGCATCGAATCTCTCTTTGAATAAATTGAGAAATAAAGGAAAAAGGGGGTTCGCAAAATTATGTTTAGGCTGCAGCAACAACGATTGCAAACAGCTAACAAAAAGCCAGGAACGAAGACCCAGAATGAATCTCTAATAATATATGATTCGCAAAAAAATGGAATTAGCAGGTGGGAAAGTAAGCAAAGCAATGGGGTCGAGCCAACCCCAGATCGATTCTATTGAAGAACCCTTTTATATTTATTTAAAATAATGAGATTATAATTTTATTCTTACTGCCAATATGCGATTCTTAGGAATAAAAATAAATACGTTTTATATTGTAGGAGGTGCAGAAAGGAACAGTATATCCGTCAAATTGTTTGAGTGCTTTAATGAAAATATGAATATCGAGAACTAACGTTATCAACACAAAAAAAAAAAATCAAGACAAACAGAGTCAAGATGATACAAAAATTGTAAAGGTTTGGATTTGGGATACAACTAATATATTTAACTATTTTTCTATCATCGGTCAAAATCTGCATCGTCGACAATCTCAGTATCTAGAGCGTTACTGCAAGTGACGAGATTGAAAGTGCCAGCGTCACCTGGATTTATGCAGGCCACGAGGACCGAAAATACATACGGGTAAGATGGTGCGTCGAGCTCCAGCTCTGCTGATATTGAGGTAGTGTTCGTGGCGGCGTCGCACTTTCCAACGAGCAAATCTACGCCTGTTGAGTTAATCCTCTTGCCTCCATTCTTCTGCACCATGAAATAGATGAAGTTTTTGCCCTTCCAGGAATTTTCAGTTTCATTCTGCTGTAGTTCTAAGAATAATGTGGATTTTCTGTAGACCTTGATGCCGAAGTGCGGGTTATTCTACATCTTAGCTCTAGGATTTTGCCTCGAGGGGAGACCCGCTGCTCGTTCCCCTTCCCACTTGCCCACTGAAACCTGAGTTTTCCATTTGGAACTGTCGAAAATTCGGCAAACATAGAGATTTTTGTAACAGTAAACAAAGTCATCAATGCTCATCCAGAATGCTCCATCGGCCCCTGATTTCTCATTCACAAGAGTTTTCATTTTCTGAGTCCACTTTTCAGATTGGTCACTCCAATCACCCTTCCACTCCATCCCCTGGTTACCATGTGGGTTGCGCAGTTTGATTAATCGGTTGCCATCAAAGTTGGCAACCTTCAAAATTTGGTAAGCATGTCCTTGAACTATCCCTTCCACTTAAGCACTATCACCTTTTGGATTATCAGGAGAACCAGCTCCCAGCAAGTACCCCATCCTGTAATAGGTTAGCATTTTATCGAAGAATTCATTTGTCCCTGTCTATTGGTATTTACTCAATTTTATTTCTTCAGGGGAGCCTCCTGTCATTTAACTGAGTGTAATATGAACCTTTCCTCCATTAATTTTGTCGAAATTTCCGTAGAGTTTGGCATAGGCCTTTTCAATTACGTTTACAAACAACTATTTTGGGTCTTCACAGCGCCCCAAAATCCATTCCCCTTCGGAATCGACAGGAAACTGGTCATCCACTATAATATATACATCCCGGTTCATCTTCCTAAACTTAACCATGTAACAGCCGCTAGAACTCTGCCATACACCAACTCCGAGTACTTGCTTGGCCAGCTGACGACCGAGTACACCGATCGAACTGATCAAATAACAATCTCCTATCATCCCTTGGCGCACATCCATGGACAACTCGCTTTCGTCAATGAGGAAACTCCCAACTGGTGGCCTCTTAAATCCTTTGCATAAATCTCTCGCTTCAGCGTTAAGGATGTTTTTGTCCATTCGAAAATCTACATCCACATATAGGTTATTGAGTTTATATGTCTCTGCGATTTTCTTGAGCTTGGCAGGCGAGTCCCTCATTTTTTCAATGGGTAGATTTGAGTCATCAGTAATTTTATCTGCTTCCTGAAGCTTCTTGAGTAATTATTAATCTCTCGCTCTCTTCAGCTCTGCATCTTTCTTGCTCTTTTCCTCGGAAAGTTTATCCTGTTCTTCCTTACCCTTCAGCCAATCTCGAAAGAGAAAATCGAATTTAAGTCGCTGTTCGCTTGAGAGTAGAGCGTAGTCTCTCATGATCTTTGTGTATTTACCTTCCAGGTCGACCATTGAGTCCACTACAATCACGATACCCAACGAAGCCAGTACATCTTGCGAACCGTTGACAAAGTTAATCATCCTTAGCATCACTCGCTTTTGGGCGCCTTGTACCTTCATGATCGTACGAACCCAAAAATCCACCCCGAGAAGGATCTGCTCTGATATATTCTTCTCTATCTTTTCTTCGGCCTCCGAGATTTATTGTAAAAGTTTATGCTTGCGAGCCTCATCCGTTTCCTTTTAGTACTGGTCAACTATTGTCTTGAGGTGGTCCTGCAAATCTTTCATCATCGATCCTTCATCGGCATCAATCTGCTGTAACTTGCTCTGCACTTATTTTTCCTCGGCCCAAGACTCCTCTATCACCTTTTGACTTATAGCAAAAGACATCTTTCCGGCGTTATACGTATTGTAAGTAGTAAAGTATGTCCACACTAAGAAGGCGATAATCTCGAAAACACAACTGAGGGACACTCCAGCTTGAACCGGGTATACAAAGATCTGGACAAGGATAGTGTAGATAAAGAGAAGGAACACGCCTATGTAGAAAATAAAAAGCGATCTGTCATTGGTTTGGCAACTATTGAGTGCATGTTGGAACTTATAGACAGGGTTACCATAAGGAGAGAAATAGTTGGGCGATTCCACTTGTGAGTCTAAATCATTCATCAAAGCATATCCTGAAAAACCTAAAATCAGGATGTTCAAAACGAGGTAAGTAATTGTAAATCCCAAAAAGTCATTGAAGGAATCAAGCGCGAAACCTGCAATCATCACTGCAACTGCAGTAAGCATCACTAATACTGCGGTTATGATTACGATGTGTTTAGGAACAGTTTTTTCGTTTTTAAGATAATAAAGATACAGACCGAGGAAGTATCCAGCATAAATTGAAGCACCGATAATGGCGATGCCGGCCGCTAGGCTTTGATTGACGAGTACAAAGATACCCATCCCGATACCCAACAGCACCAGAACGATGCTGCCAATCAGACTCCCTAAGGTTGCCCCGTGGTCCACAAACAGACCCCACAATGCATAACTAGTGAGGAATATAGGGTTGACGAAAGCCCACCAAATTATCCAGACCACCTCCGACCGCCAGCCGTTAACAAGACCGACTGCTCCGAATGCAAAGTTTAGTAGCACTCCGACTACGAACATAACAATCTCGAGTACGCTTGGCTGGATCAGGGTGGAGAAATACCTCTTCATCGGCAGGATGGTCAAGAATAGGAAGATAAGCTACTCAGAGATCGTGAATGCCAAAGTGTTGCTATCGTAAACGCAGAAGCAAAGCAGCGAGAAGAGTAGCAACAGGGAAACCATTATAGGTACTGTGATCAGTATTTTTTTATCGGTAGGTAATAGCTTTCCTTCTTTAACAGCTTACCAAAAACTATACTTTTATTTCCAGTTTTAGATGGGCTGAAACTATTCGATTTGTTTTTCATTGTTCCCAATGTCGAACAACTACGAGATTTCCTCGGTATCTATTTTTTTGTTATGCATTAGAATTTCAGAGGAATCGGGATCTGGAGTGGGACTTGGGCCTGCTGAGCCAATCACCATTTTTTTAGTCTCCGCAGGAGCAGGTGTGAAAAACTTTCCGTATTTTGAATCGTTTTTAAGTTTAGACATGACTTAACTTTTTTTCTTAGCCATAGCTTCATTTCCCTGCTTCAGCTTCAGTATCTTTAAGTTGTATTTTTCGACATTGCCTAAAACTAGGAAATCATTTTCGGACCAGTTTCGGTAGAAGACGAGAAAGGTTTCATAAATGAGGGGGATAAAAACAGTAGTCAGCCAAATGACTGGATTGCTCACAGTAACCCAAAAGTAGACCCCGAAAATTATCAGAAATACGTAAAACCCAAGCCAGAAGACGTAGTAGTCTGATAATTTAGCTGTCCCAAGATAGCAAGAGTTGTATTATCTGATTTTATTTCTCTTTCGGGCCAGGATTCTGACAGAAGCGAGATAGAAGAATGAAGCGAAGGATAGAAGAATGCTTCCTATACCAATAGCCCAGAAAGGGTATGAGGTGGTGCCGATGGTGACCGTAAGGACTGGAAGGTTGATTTGGGTCTGGTTGCCAATATAGAAGATCACTGCGCAGAAGATGATTGTTGCAAATAATCCGATACACTAAGGCGTCTTCAACAAATTGGTTTTGCGAATCTCGGCTACTGGGATGTTTTCAAAATTGGGATACAGTTTATCCACAATCAGATAATAAATAAATGTCATCAGCAGCAAGTAGAGCAGGCAGTATCCCATGAACCAATATTAGGCACTGAACCCAAAGAGGCATATCCGGATCAGCATAACCAGACAGCCAGTCACGTTAGGACTGACCAGCGTATCTTGGTCTAATTTGGTAATCATATACACAATCACATCAGTCGAAGCTACAGCGATTGAGGTTACGATTCCGAGAATACCCAATCCAGTACTGTAGTAGACTATTAGAGACTCAGCTAGTAAACAAAGCAAAGAAGCAAAATAGAAAATAAAAATGAAGAGGAATCTGAATTTAGATTTGACCATAGTTCCATAAAGACCGCCTGTTAACAAGAGAGGGGGAGAAGTGGCGTCCCAGACTGGGCACATTTTGCGGAACTATTAGCTTACATGGACGATGCATTCTTGGATATCCCATTGTTTACCATCCACCAGCCAGATCGAAAGAACCACAAATATTCCATTTAGAATCAACAACACAGCCGATATTCCAAAGAAAGAATAATAGGCAAGTGAATACCATAGTGGTGATAAAAACAGAGTCAATAACTGCGCTATCACAAATGTCGTTAGCATCCCTGCCACTTTGTAGTAGTAGATTTGGTCGGTATGTGGCATGATGGCTAGAAGTATAAATATGCCATAGAAGAGGATGGGCAGGGCTGGGTTGGCGCCACTCGTTGAAAGAAGGAGGATGACCCAGATAAGGAGGCAGACCAGAGGCAAGGCCAGAAAGACATAGTAAAGGATTGTGGTAACCTTGAGCAACACTGGATGGGCTTGCATTGTCTGGAACTGCACAAGGTACCTGCCGATGTGTATAATTCTGCGCGTGAAGTAGAGGGTGATAGCCGTCAAAATAGTAACTACTGCAGTGATTATCGGGATGTAAGGATATAGATCAGTAAAGTCTAAAAATGCATACGTGTTCATGCGAAGTTATATTTTTTTTTAAATTATTATTTTATATAATTATAAAATATTAAATTTTATAACTTAAGCGTCAAAATAATATCTGTTTTCTAAAAAAACAAAATGTCTAATGAAATCTAAAATAAGACTTATTTGATATAGTTGAAAAATGTTTAATAATTAAATTTAAAATTATTACTAACTTTAATTATCGAACTTATTTTCAAGATATTAAGAATAATATTTTAAGTCAGTAAGAAAACTATTCAAAAAAAATAAAAATAAAATATTGCAGGCATCACATTTTTTAAAAATAATGGATTATTTAGACTATATTACGGTGGACATTATTTTGTATTTTGTTGATAAAAATATTCAAATTTATAGTAAAGCAACTTCATTTTCATATACTAAATATATAATCTAACAAATATCATTGCCCCGAAGGTCGGAATTCTTTAATGGTATGTCAAACGGCGTACTGTCCTAGTCCCAGTGTTCTACAATGTTAATAATAACTTTGCAAATGCAATAAATATCATAAAAGTTGTGGAGCAATCTCCATTCAACAACTACAAAAAGTGATAAACTTCAGGATATAGAAGGTGAAAACACAATTCGAATAATTTTTAAATCCTATTAGAAATGAGTTAGAAAAGTTGACAGAACAAATTCAAAAATTGCTTGAATCCTCCGACCATGTGATCTTTAAATTTCTTCAGACTTAAGAATAATCCCATCGTTTAAACAGCTTTAAAGACCGCGAACTGGGAATAAGTCAAACAAATTCATATTGCTAATATATTTATTAATTCTGATACCAAAGTGCCGGATTAGAAACTTTGGGTCCTGACTGACTAGAAATAAAAAATAATTTCTTTAATACAGAAATTAATGCCTCATGTTCGTAACTTCGACTTAACGAGCATAATCGATCGAGCTCCATACCTCTATGAAGTTTCGAGTAAGATAGTAGGATATACGTAAGCGAGAACAGTGACTAAATTCCTGAAATAGAATTCTGGATCTTCTCCAACTAATTTTAAACTTCTGTTCAGAGCTTCCGAACATAAAGACAAATAAGAATAAGTTTAGCAATTTCACAAAAAATGCGATTTTTCAAGAAATACTATCGTTCTCGTAAAATCTCAATTTGGAAATATATTTGGTGGGTTTACACCATTATATTGGTCTGGATATTAATCCAAATAGGATTAAACTGCCAAATCATTCATTTTTTCAGTAACTAATAAATTCTCTTTGCCTTATAACAAAAACGGGAAGGCTATACATTGTTAGCCTCGTACAGGGCCGCAGTTTGGATAAGATATTGTTCTCCTAGACTATCCTTACAGTTAATATTAAACATTTTATTCATATGCAGGCAAATTGCTTTCTTATGGTGACGGAAAGGTTTAAGAAAATCAATAGATGTGTAGGTTGTTTAGCGGACAAACAAAAGGAAAAGAATTCCCTCTATCTGAATGGGAAGTATGGCAAGTATAATTTGCATAAATTAAGATTTAATGATCATATTTTTTTTTATCTTTTTAAATATTCTTGTTTTTTTTTTTGTTATTTATTATTTATGATTATTTTATATTTTCGAATTCAAATCCATATAAATTTCAAAAATCAAAGTAGTGGAAAATGGTAGAATACTGTATTATTTTCAGGTTTTATGCTGATTGCATTGCCAAGACTACTTTGTCCGCCTTGACTTTCAGCGATAAAGTTCTAGAATCTTCTATACCTTGAGGCAGTACTTTCCACAGTCGATTTAAAATATTTGCGAGAACGGGAAACCTTTCGAACAATTTACTGGGGGTTCGGCATATAAGATTCTCGCTCTTTTCTCTTCCTAAGGTAAATAGATTCAATTCTCATGCATTATTTGTCTTCGTCTTCGGAGTTTCGTGCGTTTAGCTCATCTGTTGCATGCCGGACAAGTTATGGGCTCTCTTTTTACTTATTTTCCTAGTCCTCTCGATCAGTCGTCATTAGCTGCTGCCTTCGGTTTTTCAAGTCCGTAAAAGATTAAATCTAGCTTATAAATTTTTATTTTGTTTCCCGATATTTATTGTATATTCGTTCCATCAACCTTACTGGCTCCTTGATCTGTATCGCCTTCTTCCGCTGGCCGGGATGTTCGAAAAGGAGCTTACTTATTACTGGCTCGGTCTTCATAGACTTCTTTTTATAACCACTGTAAAGGGTAGATGAATCCGATACTATAGGAGGAGTTTAGTGAAGTTTTATAGTTAAAGTAGGCTGTTAGGTGCTCTGTTGGAGTTTCGACAGTTGTTCCTACTGCTGCTTCTTAATCAACGAAAGTGTCGTCGTTCGGCGCCGTTCGAGGATCGACTTCTTCGGCGGGGGGACGAACACCACCTGCTTGGTCTCTTTTGCTTCGATGCTGGAAAGGTTTTTCCTTTTGGTTCCCTTCTTGTTGGGAGAAGTGATGATTTGTGGAGTTGTCTTGATTTCAACGCTACTGGTGTTCATTTTCCGTCTCAAAACAATGGGGGCCTCGTACTTCTTTTTCTTTTGGGACAGTCCCATGAGTTTGTCTGTCTTAGACTTGGCCAAATCTTTAACTCTAATCGTTTTTATTCGCTAGTCCGCAGCTAAAAGGTCACCATCTGGATCACTTTCTGACCCAGAATCTAGTTTGTTCCTGTTATTTTCTTAGATTTCAATCCGATCCAAGTCCCTCTCCAGCTCTTCGACTAGTCCTTTCTTGGAGATCCCCACTTGTTTGAGGACAAACTCTTGGTCCGGACAATAGGACACATACAATGCTTTGACCAAAGATTTGCCTATAGACTTAAGCTGTTCCTCCGTAAAAAAGGATTTATGGACGTTGCTGCCAAAATAACTAGTCTCGAGAGTATATGAATTTATTCCTTGTAAATTCATTACTGAACGCACTGTATTGACCTTATCTTTGCTTAACCCGTAAGTGCATGAATAGAGATCGAAGAGAGGGTTGAGCTTACTCATAGCAATGGAGAGCAGACGCATACTATATTTATTTTATTTTTTGCAACCGTAAATGAACGTATCGTGCCTAAAATGCAAATAAATTAAAGAAACTATGGTATAAAATTGTTGTTCAATCTGATTTACCTTTTGCTGTGACCGTGGAGATCGATCATACACTAAATATCATTTTGATCTTGTAGATTCTTGATAAATTTTTTTATACAATATGTTTCTGGGGTCAGTTCTTTAATGAGATTTTCTCCCCATTGCCTGTTTAGATCGAGTCCTGCCAGGTTGCACCTGGAATTCCCGTAAATTACTCCATCAGAGTTTACCATGGGGATGACGACGACTTTAAATTTACTTAACAAAAATTCTGACTCTGGTGAAGTATCAAAGCTAGCTAGTTCCTCCATAAAACCTTCAGCCACGAAGCTACCTACAGTTTCTGCGGGGTGCTGTCTTGCTATGACTAAGATAACCTTTTTGTTTTCGTTGTCTTACCCGAGCGAAAGGCTAACGCTGGGAATGATGTTATTGGCCAACGAATAACCCACACTCTTTTTAGTACAAGATCTATAATTTAATATATATAAATGTATACTTGCTTTAAAAATAGTTACATATTAAATTGTTTGTAGATTGGCTCGATGTGGTTGAGAAACTAGACCATTCTCGAATAGGTGTAAGGTTGGTTCAATGCAAAGTACACATTGTCTTCGGCATGCTGGAACGTATATTTGAAGCTCAAGGAGTAATAAGTCTAATTCGGTCGTGTTGTCCTTTCGATCTTTGTGTTGCAGTAAATCAGGTTGGACTCATTTAAACTGTGTATATTCGCCCCTCCTTTTACCCATCCGACTTTGTTCTTCTGCAGGTCAATACTAGATAGTATGGAGACTTTCATTCCGAATCTGTACATCGCTGACTTCTTTATAAAATTCGCAATGTGAAAAGTTACAGTCTTCTGTTTGGAGGCGTTCCTAACCCGAAAGAAAAACCATTGGTTATATCCATGGGTGTTGCAGTCATTTTCGATCAATAAGAAGTAACTCGAAGGATCATTTAAAGATTGGAAACAATGGGACATGTTCCCACATTCGAACTTCGAGTCAAATTGCAATTCGTTCTTTTATTCAAAATTTTAATTGATATCTGTAATCATCTTTGATGAAGTTCGGTGGATCAATTCTTCTGATTACTGGTCTTAAGAGCGTGTGCCTGCTTGGATCAGAGTATGGGAGTGTTTATGGACTTTGTGAATGTTTCGATTCTTTGTTATAGACTGGTAAAGATTTGGGTCGTAGTCATTACTAAGATCGATAATCTTGGTGCGCCCTGAAAACAACAATAAGTTAATATCATATCGATTACTGATAATAATGAAAAAAAACTAATGATAGTTATCCATACTATTATGTAAAATGAAACTTTATAATAATACGAATCTCTAGTACCTGTGTAATCATAGTAAATTTAATCTTGGCTTCTTTCCTATTTGTATCGTCGATAGACACATTTAAAGCCTCCCATTTCAAAATAGTCAAACAATGATTTTCCTTTCCCATCATAATTGTATCTATTTGCATTAGCATTATCCGCAGTATTGGTGCGGTCTGACTCATCGAGCCAATTGTTCAGACTTCCGATGCTCTTCGTATTCTTTGCTTTTCCCACGGCGTTTCGAGAGTGATTGTTATTATGATAAATAGTCGAAGTTTGGTGGCTGTAAGTATTATTATTATTAGCTGCATTCAAAGATCGAGGCATTATTTTTGCTGCTTCCTCCATTTTTGTGTTTGAACTATCCACAGCGCAAGCCACTTCAATGGGGAGAGTGAATATTGAGTTCCGATCCCTTGTCAGAATTCGCGGTTCCAGTTATTTGGGGCGTTCCAGTTCGATCAGCTCCTTGGCTTCAGTGAGAAATCGAATGGATTTGAGAGGGCGAGTCGCAGAGATGTCTTGCAGAATTTATAAAGGAGCCATTGAGAACCCTTCGTCCCCGTCATGGTGAGTTCTCGATGAGAATTAACCTTGCATACCAGCTATAATATATAATTAACTTTAAAACAAAGTTTATATGCCTAACTATTTTTCTTTATGACTAAAAAAATAGGTAATTAGGTAAATTAAACAAATAATATTGTATTAAACAATTGTAAATTTAAGCCAACGTTATTTAAAAATATCAATATTGGTGAATATTTTGTGAATTGATTGATCTGGAAGCCCCAATTATTTGATAGTGCAGTAAAAAAAGTCAAGATAAATTTGTTAGTTTTGAGATTTTTTTTAAAAGAAGGAAAAAATAATAGTATTTTTGTGAAAAGCAACCATCAAATTCTACTTTTTATGTAAATGTATGGGATATACAAAACATATGTATTAACTATTATTTATTTTTATTATAACCATTCTAAAGCTATAAAATATACTCATTACAAAACAATATCAAATTTATCATATGAACAGTGCGCGTTAATCTAAAAGACCAGAAACTAAGATTACTTAGCCTCGATCGGTCGGAAAAGTCTCCGAAAAACTCAAGGACAAGCAGCGAATGTCCGAATAGATTAAGTTAATATAAAAAATACATGAACAAACAAATAACAAAACATTAATAAATATACATATATATAACTTTTTTTATTTTTAATATCTTATATTATTTCTATTTTTCTTACTTCATGGTTTCAGAGCTAAATATATAAACTAGTTGGAAGAACGAAACCGAAAACTCAAACTTGAAATTGTCAACATCAACGAGCTACTCAGCGAGCAGCAGGAGAAAAAGGCAGCAGCCAAGGAGGAGCACAGACTCATCCCCATGGACTCAGGAAGTGGCACCATCAAAAAGGAGCTCGAAAACGCCTACAAACAGATTAAAAACTATGAACGAGAAATCAAATCTCGGGAAGACAAACAAGCAGGAGGATTGGTCGGCGATAAGTACGAGCTCATATTTTAAATATCAAAACTAACTATAAACCATATTTTGTAAATTAGGCTTTCCCGTCTTGAAAATATAATGAAATAAAAAAATGCCTTGCTGGAAAAGCTCAAAGCGGAGTTTTCGACTCTGAGTAAAGATAATTTCGAAAACGGCAAAAAACTCAAGGACAACGGTATCAGATAACAAAAATATAACAACCATAAACGATATGATGAATTAATTAAAATTACTTTGCTTTGATTGATGTCAATTTTAGGAACGAGATAGTAGGTTGAATCAGGATTAGCGAAATATAACGAGGAGATCAAGTGCTTACGAGAGAAAGTACGAGAATCCGAAGAGAAGGAGAAGAAAAAACAAGAGAATGCCAAGAAGCAGTACGACTATATCAAGAAGGTGGAGCGAGAGCTCATCGAGGGAGGAGTGTCAGTGGACGAACTCGAGGAGCTCAAAAAGAATAATATCTACAACCTCATCCAGCAGAAGGCCAACGACAACATCGACAACAAGCAGAATCAGTCAATCAGCATCAACCAGCCGAAAGACGAAGAACTCACTCTCGATAAGTACAACGAAATCAGAAATTAAATCAAAGTAAAGAGAAAGCTCCAAGGTGATTACGAGAAACGATTGGAAGCTCTGAACAACGAGAAGCAGATGGAGGAAAAGAGAACCATGGAAGCGAGAATGAAGTTGATGGAGAAGTAAAACGAGATTGACGAACTGGAGAAGGAAATCAAGGAGCTAAAGAAGAACGTGAAGAAGATCAACCTCAAGCCCAGCATCGTGTCCATCATGGTCGACACCAACCAGAAGCCAAGGGAGAAAATGAAGATGGTCATGAGCAAGCTCAAGAGCAAAGATCTCATGGAGACTCATGGCCATCTCAAATATGACGAGAAGGGTTTAGCAACTGACAAAGGCAAAAAGTTTTCAGACCGCAGCATCTTGGGTAGAAACTTCGGCGCTCGTATTGTGGGGGTGCGAATTTGGACTGATAAAACCAACTATAGCATCTGTGGTATCCAGTGTAGCTATCGGTTCGGAGAGGCCAGGAAAGCAGGTGGAGAACACGTTCTGAAGAAGGACGGCAAAGATTTAAAAGATCTCTACATTGAAAACACATTGTAGCTTCTAGATGACGACTACGTCAAGTCCATATCGGGAGCGCTATCCCCTAACAACTGCATCGAATACCTGGTGATCATTAGCACCCATGCAAAAATCGGACGATACGGAGTCGTGAAACCGAATCAGAAACAATTTAACTTCGATATTCAAGAATTCTAGGTGCCTATTTGTGTTTATGGCTCTCTAATAACAAAAAGTATTCAATACTCAAAACCTAAATACTCATAATTAAATAAAAATTGCTAATTATTTTTTTACTTTATGGTATATATTAGGTGAGGGGGGAAAGCCGGACATAAGTATTTTATAATTTTTGGGCTTCGAGATCACTGCGGATCATAATCCGAATAAATAATAGCAGGAAAAATAATTAGAGTGATTTTGAAGTGCCATTGAAATCATTCCGAGGTTAGCATATATTTTTTACAAGCATTTATAAGTGTATCTATATTATATTTTAGATACATTATTTATTTTATTCAGTAAGTAGCAATTAATATAAAAAAATATGTATTGACTTAACAGATAGTATTTTTTATAGTTAGTTAGAAGATAGTTTATACAAATTATTTTAATCATTGCAGTTCAAAACTTTGAAATATGAGCTTTGCTTCTCGAGTTGGATGGAGGGATTTGTAGAGCTTTCTTAAACACAAAACTCGCATAACTCATCAGATACTTATTGCCAGTCCCAACAATGGTATCGAAGAAATTCCTGAAGCTACTGTTGACCAAATTGTTCTTTGTGGAATGCTTGCGATACACCTTCTACAAGTTCGAGAAAATGACGCTATTATTCATCAAGTATCGGATGTTATCGACCTGGTTCCCCTTCACTAATGCAGAAATAAGCTTCAAAAGGGATACCATCATGCATTTGTTTTTACTCAGATAAGGAGGGTCTGTTTTGTTGATCAGGATTTCGGACTCCACGATGATTCGTCGAGCCTTCACAGGATACAGTTTCATCATTCGCATGCTGAGTTGGCAAAAAAGCATCGCACTTTCAGTGTTGAGATCTACCTCGCATAGCAATGGGGATATAAAATTAGTTTATATTATTTTAAGTAGCTAATGATGTTCAGGCTAAAGGCTGGATGATTCAACGAAGGATAGCAATATGTTGATGATGTAAAATTTGGTATTTGTCGGTCCTTCTCTCATCTGAACCTGGAGAAGATCAAGAAAAGAAGCTTATGTATTTGAGGACGAATTTTAAATGATAAAGACTTCGAGGAAGATGGGGTTTATGCTATTAAGATCCCCAATAGATTCGATAATCCTTTCGATTATCATGTTGTTGGTTGGAGATTGGTTCTTAGCACTTGCCTGTGCCAGTACTTTTGTCAGATTTGCAAAGATATGTATTTTTTGCAGTTCAATAAACATTTCTTCTTTTGAATTATGGCACTAACAACATAAATAAAAATTAAGGTATCGAAAATATCTGGATTTTTGTTGCTACCTTCAAATTCTTTAGCATTTCGCAAAGTTCGCGAAGGCAGAGAACAGAATTTACTTCGAATTCGTGAACTTTTAATAACAATTTATCGATTTAGCCCATGTTTTCAAGCAGAAACATCATAAGTTCAACCGCATTCATCGATATTATCTAAAAATAATATATAATAAATAGGATAAGGCGGTACATTTTCGATAAGGCTTTTGTATTTCACGATTGAGAATATTTGAATCCGTTCTTTCAAGTATTTTAGCCTCATGCTGCCGACGAATTTGGTCACTAGTGTTTCGGGTAGGTTTAGAATATTCCGGCATTTAAGCTGTTTCAGTTCCTCACGTTCAACCGAATTGATAAGTATATCAAGTTCTAAAAAGGTTATTGAAAAAGGAATAAGTATACGATTTATTTTTAATTACACTATAGAATTCGGAACATAATGTCAATCTTGTTGTCCGACATCAGGGAAACAAGGAGATCCTAATCAGGATCAAGTAAAAACCTTTTAAACTAGGGCATCCATTCTGCAGCTTCCACTCCAGCATTCCGAAGCTTGACTTCCCATTCAATATTATCGATGTCATCTTAAGCTGCTAGCTACAAATATATAGATAAAATAGGTTAAGTATTATAGTAAGAAGAGGTATATTGTGTAGTACTTCGTTTCTTTAAGGATTTTACTATATTCTCGTAAATAACTTTTGACATAAATCTATGTTTTATGCTTCGAAGACGATTCCATAAATTGAGTCCTCTATTTCCAAAACCAACGTGTTTTCTGTAAAAAAATAATTTTAATACATATCGATAGATATACGCAAAAAAGATGATAAAATTACCTTTCTTCCTCAAAAGGAAATAGAAAAATAATAAAACATACTAAAATATTTAGATTACATAGTTCAATCTCACAGTTCTGTATTTCGGAGAACTTGATGACGAGTTTCTAGAGATCGTTTTGCCCCTATTCGTCTTCCGAATTGATCTATTGGTAAATTATGATTTCGTTGTGGCAATCATCGCAAAGAATCCCTGTTCCAATATCGGTCCAGTCATTCAGAGTATCACGAGCAGTTATCCTTATATTCGCATAACCTTTAACAGAGATAGTACTCTTTTATTCCTTCGAGTCATTTAGATCGTGCATTGCTTCTGTTAAATACAAATCCTATTATTTGGAAACTAATTTATTATTAGAATTCGCCCTCTAAAATTTGAAAAGAAATTAAAAATATATAGAATAGCATACACCTATTATCCGATACAAAAAATATCATCAAACTGGTAAAAAATAATATTCTTCATTAATTTATCATGGACTATATATATGATTCTTTGTAAAATTACTATATAAATAATAAGTAAAGTTTTTAGACACATCCTATAATGAAAACAAATCAAGTCTTTTTCAAATTTTATTTCCCTTTGACACTCCCACGCTGTGATAGATTTTTGGATTGTTCCTGAACATAACTGATCATTGAGCTAAGATTTTTTATCAAAGTAACCGACTCATCAGATTTCTTCAACGTCTTCCTCCCAGCTACCACCTCTATCGCTGCTTTAGGACTTTTTACAACAATTCCAGGCTCTACATGAATGTTTTTCTTAGCAAATCCTTGCAGCGGAATATGAAATTTGCCTTTTCCACCATTAGTTTATGCCTTTGGGGTATTGCTCGCCACAGAGCCTTTCATAGGTTTGTCAATGGGGACTAACTATTTCATCGAAACACTGCTTTTGAGGTCATAGCTCGTACAGATCTGGGAGAGTGCGATTGGTTTCTTTATGTACTTCGAGGTGCTCTAACACGGAACGGGTAGTTGCTCTATCGGTTCGTTTCGTTTTCTTTCGAGTTCCAACAATTATTGAAGTTACTGGTTTCGGAGACGATGCCTCTAGATTTGCTATTTGAGTTCTTCTATCTCTTCTTTTGACTCCTTGATTTCATTATCCTTAAAGTCAACTATTTTTCCTATTTTCGTTTACCCTGCTGCTCGAGCATTTTCCGCCTTCCAAACCTAATTCTACAAAACATTTATCCTCAAGAAGAGTGCTTTTCGTTTTATTTTTTATAATTTTAATTTTTATCTTCGAGTCTTCAAGCTCTCCTCATCCTCTTCATACTTCACCTCAACAATGTTAGTGGTGGGAAGTCTGCGATTTTTATCCTCGTTTTCGAAGTATTCGAAGGTCTTCGCCAAGAGATACTCCATTAGCATGATCAAGTTATCTTGAGATTGCAAATCTGATGCGACTTCCTTGACAAAGTTATTAACCTCTTGTTTAAAATCATCTACAGCCAACCCGCCAGAGTCGATGGCTTGCTGGATCTGCTCGAATCGCGACTAAAAAATCGACTATATTGGCAACTCATCTTTGACTAGGATCGGCAACACAGAACTGGAGTATTCCTAGTAAGGTGGAGCATCTGAGAATACAGTCACAATTGGTCTCAGGGCTGAAGAAGAAAGCTACTTCTGGATGTAGAGTTCGAGACTATCAAAGGTCCATTTCTTTCCTCTGCACTTGACTCTGGCAGAAGCTGATAGTTCAATATATGTAATGCGAAGTTCTTCGATAAATTGATCGTAAGATTCTTCGAACCTCTACTGACGTAACACTTCTGGTAAGGTGTTTTATGCTTGTTATTTTACGTAATTGTACGCATTGTACTGCTTCAAGGTCGCAATGGTGTCGACGTTAATATTACCCTTCTTTTCGTAGTAGACTTGCTGGAAACTCAGTAAATCCAGATTAGTCACTAGCACCTGTTCCAGATGACTGACATACCAGTTGTGATGACCTTGCAACTGCTTAGTCCATTTTAACCGAAGTCCCAGAGCTTCGAAAATGTCAGCGATGTCAGCACGAAGAGACTCTAGTTTTCTATGCACCACGATCGTCGAGGCCATGACAAGCAGTGCGAGTAGCAACTCGTTATGAAGGAGAGGTATGCATTGTTAGGTGCTGTTGGTTGTCAGGCGAATTGATGGCGGGGATAAGGAATCAGCCCACACTGACACTTCTTGATCGATGTCGAAGACAAACGTATAAGCAAATGGTTAGCTTTGTTCCGGAAATTTTTCAAGCCGAAAAAGTAGTTGATGGCGGGTCATCCAGGCGACTTGACGGAGAGAACGTTACTATTATCTGTACATTTGACAGAATGGGTTTAATGATAAAAAATGAAATAGGATGTCTGTATTTTGTTTTAAAACTATAAATGTTTGGTAGTTTAGATACGAATTCACCTGTTTTTTAATATTAAAAAATTATGTATTACTTATACATATATATATTTATATATCATGAGAATATAAAAATTACTATGAATTTTCTGCATAGAAATTGTCTGAACTATGGACACTTGTAATTCATAATCTAAATGATTAATAATAATAAAATTAGAATTGAGATGTTGATATTTTGCACCCGACTCGCTTCAAATTTCAGTCGTAAAATCATTCGCAAAATATTGCCAACCGAACTTCCCTAATCGCAAACACCCTCACAACAACAATCTCTCGCCAATGACACATAACTTAATTAATAGTTTACTTCACTTCAGGATTATCAGGTGAGTTCATAACAACTTTCAAATTCTGTGCTCAAATAGGTGCGAAGATAATTAGCATATGAAGGGGAGGATCGATATCCTTCCAAGCTTGTCAACCGAATACAAAAAGGTGTGGTCTGGGGGTTAGGGGGCCAACTGCTGAACTTGCAAAGAAAGTCCAATAAATAAGGCATCTTAGGAACCATTGAATAGATTAAAGACTTCCTGGAGCTCCAGCAGACTAAAGATATTTATTAACATGACTTCGGAGAAGGAACGAACGGAATCAAACGTTATGCTCTCATTGCGACTGCCTACTCAAACCGGCACTGCTTTAAAGTCGGAACCGAGCTGAAGAAAGCATTAAACTAAGGCAAGAAGAAGGATGAGTACGATAGTTTGTTCGTAGGTCGAAAGGAAGACGAGTGGATAATTATTGAGTTCAAAGACATTGCTGTGCATATTATGACTGAAACTGAAAGAAAAGATTCGGACCTCGAGTGGAAGTGGAATAATCCTGTCTCTGAATAGGCGATATAGAAATATGAGAGAAGGGCAAAAGCAAATAGTAGAGGAATGTTCGAACCATTGGAATGAAAGATAATATGAATCTAAATAAATCTATTATAGTTTATATTTACCTTAATTATTATCAAAAACTGGTCGAGTCATGTTTTTAAGAATTAAGAAATTTACTACCTACAATAAGAAAATAATATAGGTATGTATAATATATTGCTGAGTTAAAGAGTTGAGTCTGATATTTAATAATAATACTGCATAAAAATATGGCTATTTAAAATATTGAGCAGATAAGTAGCGGCATTATAAAGAAACTTGTTTAAAAATAAATACAGGTATTTAAATTTATTAAGTCATATATCATAATTATCAGACTCTTAGTCAGCAAAGATATTTAGTTACCTTAGTTAAGTTCCTCTTTGGTCTGTGGGCCTTTGGGATGCTGCTTTCATGTTTCTCGCATGAAGGTTCGTATTCATCTGAAGAGTCCATCAATCCCTCTCTTTTTACAGAGTTATCTGTTTTTCGCTTTTTACTCACTTTCTTTTGAGTCGATGGCAAGTATGGTAACCTTCCTTGTTCGCAAGTAAGAGGACGGATTGGATTACTGGCTTCACCTTCAGATCCTTAAGCTTCAACCTTTATGTTGGGGTCCTCTTTGACCGTTTCCATTAACCTATCGTCATACTCAACCTTGACCTCTTATTCTTTCATGACAGGATGTTTCTGGTTTTTATGTTTTCGAGAAACATGTCCTCCCAATGAACAGGCTTTGAGAAAAGTAGCACCACAGGTTCTGCACACATAATTGACTTTTTTAAGAAGTCCTCGGCAAGTATATTGGTAACTTTGCGAATTCAGGAGTGAGTGCTGGTTTTCAATCCTACTTAGTGCCGGATTGAGAGTCTCTTCAAGTATTCGGTAGGCCCTGGAACAGAGGCTGAGTTTTTGGCTGAGTGTGAAGGGGTGCCTCGCGAAGCATACTGAGAGACAGTGTTATTTACTTATATGAGTTCTTTATTTGTTTTTTATCATGGAAAATGCCTTCAAATTTGTGAATGTGTGTATTTATTTTTTATTTAAATTAGTTATAAATTGCATAGTGTTCGGCGCAAATAGCTATATAACCTATCATGCTCATGGATAGTAAGAAAATTAATAAATGAAACAAACTATATATGATTTAAGATAAAAATATATTATTTTAATATTACATATTTAGACTACTAAAAATTTTAGATTCGGTTTAGTAATCTTTGCTTCAAATCGGTTTGGACTATTCAGTTTTTTTTAAATATCTCAATTTTAACTTTTAGTGATATTTTTTCGAAGAGAATCGATAATTTAAGCCGAGATTAGTATTAACTATTTGATCCTAAATATAAATGTCTTCTTTTTCACTCCAGATTACTACTTTTGTGCAGACTCTAATACTATAGTCTAACCATTATTAATTTTAATAATTTTGATGACAAATATAATTTGTAAATCCTCGATATATTTCATTTAACTTATAGAATATATGTATATCCCAAATTGTAATCAATAAGCAAATATATTGGTTTTTTATTAAGGTGCAAGAATATAGATGTGTTTATTTTTTATAAAAAAACACTCAATAATCTTTAATGTTATTGAATGCTTTCGGATTTTTCAAAGCTTGCCTTAGTTTGTTTCGGTATTTAATATGGCTGGAATAGTTCGTGATCCGACTGTTGAAGATATAGTGCAGAGCGTATTTTCTCAGAAACAGACTCGAAAGTTTTCGCATTTCAGGTGCGTATTTGCTGTCCAACCATAAATGCTTCAAATCTTGTATGGTGTTGATTTTCTTCTTCCGAAATTTAAATTATCCCATCAGTTCCGAGTAAGTAACCGTGGAACTGTTAAGAAGGAGGTTGACTTTAGATTTATGCTTTTCAATGAATGTTATTATCGCTTTTCCGTAGTTTTTTGGAATGTTTTTAGTTTCGTTCTTCACGATCTTCGCTTCTGACTCTGATTATTATTCTCTCCCCACTTGTTGTTCCTCTTCTTCCTCCTCATTCTTCAAGTTGCCCTGAGACATTTCATCTTCTTTTTGTTCATCTTCGCTCTTGGCCTATCGGCTGTGGTCGATCCACTTATCCGAGGACTAGATCATAATTGGGTGGATAATAATCGGTCGCAATGGTATTACTATTCTTGGTGCCAGGTCCATACTGTCTTCAAAGCCTGATCGTAACTCTCCAAGAGGCCTGGCTTTGGGTGTAGTGTTTACGTATCCGATCCCACTATTACAGAATGCTTTATGATCTTCAAGCGAAAAATCGAACAACTCGCGTGGTCGCTTCAGTTCTTCTTGGGGACAATCCAGTTATTGTTTTCGAAAGGACTTCGACTGATAATTATGTGAGGATTCGGCAGGCAGCAAATCCAAATGATTGTTAAGAGACCTGTCGAGCAACTTTTTGGGGTCGTACAAGGGCGGTTGTTCTTCCGACGAGGAGTCTTCGAAGTCACTGTTGACAAGATTTTTAACTTGGATAGTTAGATCATTTGTATTTAGTAGGTTCATATTTTTCTTTATTTTTCTATTAATTTTTCACAACGCACCTCAACCTATCTCTTTAATAATAATAGATTTAATTGAATGCTAAAAAAAATGATGTGATGTAATACTTATGATTAATGAAATATGATTTTTTTAATGATGGTTAATCAATGTTCATGATTCCTATTTTTTTAGTTTTGACATTTAGTATATTTTTAATATGTCGGTTTCTTGTAAAGTTAACTGCATTAATCCCCGAACTTAATTTTATTGGTCAATGCTATTAAAAAAACAAAAACTGTAAAAATAAATAAGTTGATCAAAGTTATTGTAGCTATTTGGTCAATTTTTCAATTGAATCCAAATTTCGGTTGAGTTCAATTTCCAAGGCATAATATTTGCTCTTTTCTTCTTACAACTATTTGACTAGAGATTAGTCTAATGGCTCCTCCACTTTCTTCACTACTTCTACATATACCGGAACTTCAATGATTTGAATTTCGGCAGGCTCCTGAGGTCTAACCATAATTCTTGGAACGATCTTCTATTTTTCCACCTCCTTCCTGACTTCGACTACTTTTTCGATCGTTTCGACAACTTCTTCCTCAACTAGTTTCACTACAGGCACATCCACATACTGTATAATTTCTCTTTCTACGATCTTCTCGACCGGAACTTCAACAATACGTATTTTAGGCTGTGATTATTTATCAAGGCGGTGGTGACTGTGATTGACTTTGAGAGTTTGTTTGTTCTGGAGTTCATTTATTTTCTTTTGGAGAGTTTTAATTTGTTGGAGTAAATCCTTTTGGCTTTCCTTTCGTAAATCGATTGCTGATGCTGGTTGGGCATGACGCTTTGCAGATTTGTTTGGGTTCTTTAGATTGGTTTGGCTCTTATTCATTTTATCAATTTAAAGTTCAATATCAATGCTATAATTAATTATATAAATATGTATATATGAAATAAAATATGAGAAAATGTATTTACCATCAAAGAAAAAATCAAGGTATGATTTTTCTTGCAAACCAAACCAAAATAAAAAATATTTTTGGATATTTCTAAAACAATTAAAATAATTTATTTTTATCTCTTATTTACTATATTCTAAATATAAAATATAATACAAGCTACTTCAAACTTTTTAAAACACCATTGATAATGCAGTCCGATAACACAGTAGTCGATTCACGATTCTCTGAATTCTTAGCTTGTGGAGAGTTCGAACTCAAATCCTTTTTCACAGACCCTCCAGAAGATCTGTATCCGATTGCACATAATTACCCCGATTTCTTTAACTAAAATTTGGTTAGTCCAAGTCGGGTCATCAAAAAACTTACCAGTAACCCGCATAGCAACATCCGAGTCTTCAATTTTCAGCTAATCCGCTTTGCTTACGAGTTTGAGACCGACGATGGGTCCAATAAAGCCTTCCTCATAACTCTTAAAAATATAGTCTGTCATCCTGACTTCGAAATAATCTTCTCTTCCGAAACTTAAGGCCAGCGCAATCTCTTCAACGACCTGCAGTTCAAAAAGTTATTCGCTGAGTTCATCTGCATGTTGGACAACTCATAGACGGCTAATGTAGAGCTGGCAATGAACAACTTCCCGATTATGGATATTGTTTTTGTACATATATTTAGATCGATTCTGTACACTCAAGGTCTCAGGATAGAATTTGAAAATAAGATCCCCACTGAGATCGTATTCGGAGAACTATGCAATATATTCAGGATGGGGCTCACACCTTACGGAAACTGTTGGAAATTCGATGATTCAGATATGTTTTGTCTGTAGAACGCTGAGGACGAACTTTTCCTAGCATATATGGTCAGTGATGGAAATAGCATGTATAAAATTCCTACACCTTAAGGATCGCAACAGGCAATATCCCACATCGGAGAAGCAGCCCTAAATAAGCTTCCTATGACGTACACTGTATCTGCGAATGAGGCTAACCCTTACAACATTCCATTTTCTGGGCTTGGAGTGAATCCTGCCATTATCACTTCGGAACTACAGTTAGATGATCACCCAAGAGAAGCCTAGCAAGAGAATAGAAGAAACTCAAAGCTCGCCAAAGACTCTATGATTTCAGTCACTTACGAGTTCGTCGACTGGACAGACACAAAGACAGTCTACAAGGATAAGGTCCCCAAGCATCAACTCCCGCAATATAAAAAGGACCTGCAGGCTGACAAAATCACAGCGAGTGATACTTAAATCACAGATAAATATAAGACGGGCTCTTTTCAAAACGGCTTTCTAAATACAAATACAACTCCGATACAGAATTCCATACATGATAACCAACCATTCAGCAAACTTAATTTATTGACATCCCTTAGTTCTCAAAAGACGTCTACTTATAATCCTGGATTGGCCTCTGTCAGTGACTACGACTCACTCGTCTTCACTGACTATAAAAATCCAGAGTATATTCCGAACAAATATCCTATCCAACATATTGTTTAACAGACGCTGCCTTATTTCTAGTCAAAACCCAAAAGCTTGTACGAGGCAATTCCAGCATCTATTGTAGAAAGCGAAGTATTTAAATTTACTCCTCCCATCGCATTAGATTATAGTGTTAGCGTCAGCGATGTTGCCCGGGGCCAGGGTGGCGTTGCTAGTGATTACTATAAAGATTTTACTGATTCTTTCACTTTGGATAAAGTCTAAGAGCCCTTCAAGTCGAACATCAGATAAATCAAGAATCGCATTCGGTCATTGAAAAGAACAAATATTGGTGGTGGTTTCGGATTTGGGGGGTCTATTCCGTCAGTTCAGGTCTCATCTACTTTTGAGAGCAACTATACCAACAGTAAGTATTATCCTCAATATCCTTCGTACTGATTATTTATATGTGTCATGAAGTGATGATAGGCTAATTTTTTAAAATCTATTTAATTCTAACATTAATTATTAAATAAAAATAGGGTTAGAAAAATTATTAGTTTTTATTCATAAATAGCTTACTTATTTTTTTTTAAATTAACATGTAAACTAATTAAAAGTTGAAATTTTCAATTGTAAAAAATTATTGTATATTTCAAGAGGCTCACTTTTCCTGATAACATTTTTTTTATTATTATGGTTCTATTATATTTTGAAAAAGTCTGTTATAATCGGGTAAAGTTCAAGTTTTAATAAAAGATATCGATGTTATTTGGATGAGATGTATATAGATATATCTATTCAATGATAAATGTAATCTACTATTAATATTATAAACTCAAATAATAATCATTTTATTTTTTTATATCTACCTATATACATTTATCTAAACAAAAATATTATATAATTATGTTTGAAAGAACATTCAAAGTTCATAAATCTGACACAGAGGATCTGCTCAATCGGAAGTTCTATGGAGAGCCTCTTGGTAACTTTATGGACCAGTTCCGCAAGTTAGAGAATGAGCCAGATAAAAATACACTGGCTGTGCCGAGTCCTGCCCCTTTGCCAAAACCCCAAGAAACTATGCAAAAAGGTATCCAGAACAACCAACAAGCCGTGGCTTCTAATGCATATAAGCAGAAGCCGACTCCCACTGAGTCTATTATGCCAAAGATATCAGCTAAATAGTTCGCTGAAGCATAGCATTATGTTGCTCAAATCAATGAGCTGAAGAAGTACAACAAAAATGTGGGTGCCAAATGTACAAAGTCATATAAGTATTATTAATCGATCCTCAAACAAACAGACCCGAGATTGTTTGCTGATGGGAAAAGCGATAAAAAAAAGAATAAAAAAAAGCAGGAGGTTATCGTTTTCAACGAAAGCAGTGGCAGTCGCTCGGATGATGAGATGGAAAACTCAGATAAAGTAGAAGAGTTTGTTCAAGAAAGCAAACCGAACAACATGAAGAGGAAAAATAAGCGATAGAAATAAACCAGCGATACAAATGTAGTCACTATTGTAAGATCAAATGTTTAAGAAGTCTTTTCCAAGCCCAATAATCGTAATACAGAGTCAAATAATTTTGAGTCCGATAGACCCACGAGAAGTAGAAACTCTGGCGAATATGTCAAAGTCAATAGGGTCTACAGAAGATATTTAAACATCAAATAAATATAAGAATCAAGACTGAAAAAATAAAATAAATATTTTGTTGGCACAGTATCAGTCAGTGAAAAGTTCAAGTGGATGACCAGGATATTCTCCACTTAACTCCCAGGTAAAATCACTGCTTAAAGAGACGATATGAACAGAGTTATTCACGACTCTGAAGTGTACTTTGAGGTTTTGCCTCCAAGAAGCATGAAACCGAAAACTGTAACCTAATAGTAGGAATTAGCGGCAAAGAAGGAGGAAGCAAGTGTCGAAGAAGCAGAAGAGGAAGAAATCAAATAAAGCGAAACTATTCTTCCGCAAGAAGGAGGTTTGAATTCAGCGACGGAGAAAGAGGAACCCGAAAAATCAGGAAGAGTAAGATGTAGAATCGTGGCCATAAAAAAGCATTCCCTAGAAGGGCAAGACCTCGTGGGCAAACTGTATTGCAAAAAGAAGCATGGCAAAGATAGCTTCACTTTTGAGTCAATCAACCCAAGACTACCTCGGTTCGAAGTATCAAAATGTCCTTTCAACATGCGTCAACACAGAGATGAGGTATTCTCGAAATATTTCACTGCCAGATTTTATTCCTGGACTGAAAACCAGCAGTATCCATATGTTTATATTGTTAAGATTTTCGGTGATATCGGCGATATCGAGACCGAGTGTAAAGCGCTACTTACCATGAATAGCGTCAACCAAAGTGACTTTACCAAATAAACAACGGAGTTCTTGAAAACCGAATTCACTAACTAACATTTGTCTGCAGAAGGCGAATATATCATTCCAGAAAAAGAGTATGCTTAAAGACATGATCTTCGTAAAGAGCTAATCTTCACAATCGACCCCAAGACTGCCCGAGATTTCGATGATGCCCTTTCCGTCAAAAAGATATAAAAATCTCAGTATCAAGAACTAGGTATCGAAAGCCAGAACCCATTTGTTTACGAAGTGGGTATTCATATCGCTGATGTCAGTTACTTTGTGCCCGAACACTCTCCCCTCGACGAAGATGCTCGCAAGAGAACAACCAGCGTATACCTAATCCACCGAGTAATCCCGATGCTTCCGAGAATTCTATGTGAAACAATGTGCTCGCTAAACCCTGGAGTCAAGCGTTTAGTAGTTTCTGTTTGGTGCTACATCTAAGATGATGGGACTATTCTCTAAAAGCCTGTGAGATATGGGAGAAGTGTGATGTATTCGAAGGCAAGACTGACTTATGAGACTGCGCAGAAAATGATTTAGGGTAAATTTAACTCCTCAGACCCTCTACCTGATAATGAAAAAATTATAATCGAAAACGTCCAGGAAGTGGTTGACGCAGTGTTGTTGCTGGATTCGTTGGCGAAAAAAATAAAGCAGAAGAGATTGAAAAATGGATCAATTACCTTAGAGAATATGAAGAAGAAATTCCAGCTTGACAAGAGGTTCTGGCCCATTTCCTATTAATTAGAGGAGAGATTTGATGCTAACTTCTTGGTTGAAGAGTTCATGCTCCTCGCCAACATTAAAGTGGCTGAAATCCTGGTGGAAAACGTCAGAGAAGTTGCAGTATTGAGAAGACACCGTTTTCCAAGCGAAAAGAAGATTAAGTCATTCGAATAGTTTATGAACCAACTCGGCGTATAGATCAAGGTCTCCAAAGACGTACAGCTTATGGACCAAATCAAACAAGTGCTCCTCAGCGATGAAATCAGCACTAATACGAAAAAGTTGATAAAATATCAACTGGTGTATTTGCTAGAGGCCGCAGAATACTTCATGGTCGATCAAATATTGGAAGGGTAATGGTTGCACTATGCTTTAGGGTTTTAGTGCTACACGCATTTTACCTCCCCAATCAGGAGATATCCAGATGTGTTGGTTCATCGGCAGTTGATCTAAGTGATGCACAACGGGAAGGAGGCACTGAAAAGAATAAACAAGGTTGACGTTGAGACCATAATGAAGAAGAGCAACTAGTGCAAGTTGTCAGCAAGAAGGGTTTCTTCGGGATGTTAGAAGGTATTCTTTTTACAAAAAAAAAATATTTAATTTATATGATTTTGATATTTTCAAATTTAGATATTTATGTGCCTCTATTTGAAAAAGAATGAGGTCTATACACAGGGGATTGTGACGGGATTGGATCGAGAGTCTATTCAAATTACGATACCTGATTACGATATCAAAGCGGTACCCTAATCAAATCTATTATTCTTCAAAAACAAAAATATATTTATTTCCTATTCATCTTCATCTTAGTTTGTCTATATCAAAAAATGTGCCGAATTAACTGATGCTAAAATCATCCAAAGTCAAGACACGAGGCGCTGTCTGAGACTCAAGTTTTAATCCCTCAAAAAAGGTGTGAATATCGAATTTGTACTCAGAGAAACCCAAATGGTTAAAGTTTGGCTTGGATCGACCGACTCTTTCCCCATCGACTATTTGCTGAAGTTAGCTATGCCGAACCCTAAATCACCCAAATAATTGATTCGCATTGATTGAGTATGAATGCACACGAAAGTTCACGATGTATACATAATATAAAAATAATTTAATGTATCAAAAATAATAAAAAACAATATTTCAGATCTCTCTATTAAAAATATTCTCAGAATGATATAAATTTTGGAAAATAGCCGATTTGGGGGTGGGACGTTCACAAGATTTTATAGTGAAAGTAGTTATTTATTTTAACTTTTATCAATAATTTCATTTAACGGAGCTAATACTTTTTTTACTATCTGAAATTTGAGAACGTCACATAAATGCATCATCTCCCTTTCAGGTTATGATAAAATAAAGAGTTATAATTGCCAGCCGAAAGAAATGTATAGGGAATGGAGAAATTTATAGGGGATGGAGAAACTCCTATCTTTAGCTTTAGGAATATCTCTTTACGTCTATAAAATAAATATTTCTATGTTTATTTATTTAATGTTGAAAACAATCATAATAATAATAATAAAAAATGTATTCAGTTACAAATATGTTTCTATATATTTGCTATCCAGTCGTCCAACTATCATCCATTAACGAATGTTTTAACTAGTTCTCTGAACTATTTTTTCGTCACTTTCCCGTTGGCATCGGCGTCTGTGTTGTCAATGAGCTTCTTGACCCTTTCAGGGCTCACGTCATAGTTGTGGCTGACTGATTTGAAGAGTTCGGTGATTATAGTTTTTAGTTCCTCTCGACTGAGACATCCACTGTTATCGACATCGTAGTTGTCGAATAGATCATCGGCAAGTGCGACTACTTGTGCAGGAGTTACCATAGCTACTTAAAATTTAAATTATTTGCTAAGTATATATAGTGAATATTTTTTGGTTATACTAAATTTTTATATTGAACATTATTTTGATAATACAAAATGTTTAAGTTTGTGTTATAATACCCAAGAATTCTGATAAAAAAATAACTCCTTAAGCTGATATCATAATGCAATATATTTTCCACCAACAAGTAGAATTTTATAATATTCATAGATAATAGTAACAATCAATAATCATTAATAATCAATATATACCTATATTATAATATAATATATAATATATATGCATATTGCATGGATTTATAAAGATAACCGAACCATACTCACACTGCAGCAACTCTCACTTCTAGACAGGACTCCTTTTAGAGACTCATGGAAGGATTCGTCGATAGGCAACAGCCAGAAGACATGCCGCCGCTCCTCCAGAGGATCAATCTGCAAGGCACCAAACAAGAGTTCAAGAGAATGCTGCATTCTTCCAGCTCCAATTAAAATCTGGTGGTCTCCCCTCACCACGACTCCTCGATGGACGTGGAGGAGCCGCAGCCCAATAATAAATACTTTGAGACCGAAAACTCTCAGGAAGACGAGTCCTTTCGCTACTTCAAGAAGAGAGCAGAAGAGAGCTTCTCCATCGAGTACACCTCTCGTCGCGATGACAGCTCGGAATCATTTTCTTAAAGAAGCGACTCAAAAACCAACCTGATCCCACAAGAGTATAAGTTCTAGGACGAAATCAACAACAACTCCGAGCTGCGAGCTTCGTTCAACTCCAATAATAACCCAAATAATATTCACGTCAACAGCGGCGTAATCATTAACGAGCAGTCGGAGCCCAACAACGTTGTAATGGTTGGGGGATGCAACTGCAAGAGATCCAAATGCCTGAAACTATATTGCGAGTGTTTCCACCTCAGGGTTTTTTGTACTGAATTATGTAAATGCTACAGTTGTGGCAATCACAAGGACAATATGATAGAACACCACCAAGCTATCATCGAGGCTCTTTCGCGAAATCCGGTCGCCTTCGACGAAGAGTTCAGGCCACTGGAGAACCCGGAGAGACAGGTGAACAACAGCAACGCCTTCAGCCTGGGAGTGGAGATGGAGTAGGTTCGGAGAGGGTGTAAGTGCAAGAAGACCAAATGTTTGAAGAAATACTGCGAGTGTTACAACAACGGAGAGTTCTGTAGTGTGTTCTGTAAGTGTTAGGAGTGCTAGAATAAAAGCAAAGGAGGGTTAACCACTGTATCTTCACAACCTATTGTATTAAAAATAAACAAAGCAGCCAGGTGATAAAAAATAATAATATAAAAAAATAATTAAAAACTATATGGATATTTTTTTATATCTTTATATTATAATGAGATAGTAGTTTTTTAAAACAATAAATATTTTACTTAGATTTGACCTTGTTTCTATATTATATTTAATGGGTGTTTGATAGATTTATTATTTGAGTTTGATTGGCTTGATATTAGTTTTTTTACACTACGTAGTTTTCCTTTCTTTTACTACCATATATTCATAATAACTATTTAAGAATATAAATGAAATAAGTATGAACTAATGACATAGTTTGTTTTTCTTATTTTTTAATGAGAAATTATCTTTTTATAGGTCACTCACTTTAAACCAAGTTTTGTCCAATCATTGTTATGTTTATCCAAGATGTCAGTCAATTTCAATTAGTGCAAACTAAAAATATGAAAACACAGATTTCAATTTTTTATTTTTTTTTATTTTTTATGTTTTTACTAGTTTAATTTTTTTAAGAAACCCTCAATGCATCCAATTTAAGATTGGTTTACCTCATGTCCACCGAGACTCCTGAGTTCCTGAGCTAGCTTCATGTTTTCATGGACGTACAACTCATGCATTTCGGAACGAATGTCCACGAAAATATCGTTCGGACTCGTATTGTTATTAATAGAATTCGTAATATAAGAATTAATCTTAGCTAAAACGTCCTGAGACGAATTGGATCGTCGATTACTATTGTTGTTTCCACCAATCTTGTAATTCTTTAACAGTATTCGAATCTCTTTCCTCGATTTGCTTGCTGGATTTGTTCGAACAATAGACTCTCTCTCCGATTGATGCTGTTGTTTGACTTCAGACTCGCGGCTGTTATTCATAGATTTATTCGGCAAAACTGAAGCAGTTTTACTGGCTTCTTTCGGCTATCCTGGTAAGTCTTATTTTTGGAGTTGTGAGGGTGCTATGTTTTCTTTTTTCTTGATTGTCTTTAGGACCTTTTTATCCTTAATGGGCGAGAAGTTAGATTGTTTCAGGAGGGACTTAAGTTTTTTGTTGGTCGTTATGGATACACCGGGACAGTGAAATTCCTTGAGATGTCTAGGATTTACAATCATAGGTCCAAAGAGTTGTATGTACTTTTTTTATTTTTTATCTTCTTGAAGACCTGGACGGAAATATTGTATTAATTAGAAAACACACTAAACAATATTAGAATATGTCTTCAGAATCAGTCTTCGAAAAAACATGTTTTTCTTTATATATATATGAAAAAGATATTCTATCTATTGATATTATTTTAAATTATTCATTTGTTTTTTATTAATAATAGAGATAAGTTCTTACTTGTTTAAAATTAATAAGTTTAGCAAAGATAAATGTAATATGTGTGATTTTATGGTTTGTTCAATCATTATCGCTTTTTTCGTTAGGGCTGAGTCGTTTTCATTTTATTCATTATTTTTTGGGCTTCCTCAGGGTTGATTCCCAAGAACTTCTGGTACTGTTAGTATCTCGTTTTTAGTTTCTCCCTGATCTCGTCCAGGTTCAGCTCTGACTCATATTTATTGACTCTCTTGACCGATGGGTAAAATTGAGTCAAAATACCTGAGACATAAATGGGAAGTATACCTGCGAAAAGGATTTTTCTCAGAATCCTCGGTCGGTTCGACAGAGCATACCACCTGAGGGTGTTTAGATACCGCATAAAGAGGATCGAAGATGTACTGAGCGCAATCGTTGTCAAAAACGATTGATTTCTAATAGTCATGAGTTCTTTGTAAATGCGTTGGAATGCTTCTCGCTGTTATATTTCAGGATCATTTATTAAAATGTGTCTCAAGCCTCGCATGCGTTGGGAAAACACTAAGTCGAAGGGGAGGTTCAACGCACTAAAAGGACGGGATCGTTCTGCTTAGAGGGCTTGGGTGAGTTATGCGGTAAATGTAGATGGCTGATCTGGCGAATTCGAGTTTAAATAAGTCATTTCTTATGTGCTGATTTGATGAAGTAGAGAGCCTGCTGTTATAAACAATCGATTTATTATGTTATTATCGATAGTTTGTTTAATTGTTTTTTAAGATATTTGTGTATCTGATATCTCTATGTCATATTTAACTAAAACAAATAATAGTCTATATTATGGTATTGAAGAACTAGCTAGTTTATAAGTCAAATTATTTGAAAAACCTATATTACATAACTGATCGATGCTATTTACAAATCCTTCAAAATACTATCTCGTTATTATCTGCATTTCAGCCGCAACCATCCATCTCGTCTAGGCTGCCTGTGATACCACAACTTGCAACAAAACAGGATTCTCCTGCAATACCAACGGATTTTGTGTCTACTCGACAGCCCTTCCGGAAACCCCAAATAACATTTCAGAGGGTGCGATTGCGGGTATTTCTCTAGGCTGGTTCTTTGGGGCTGTCGGCCTCTATATTTTGGGTTTGTTTTTGATACTGAAGTGGCTGAAACGGAATAGGTCGGTCGAAAAGAGTTCGAGCAGTGGAGAAAACAGCAGTGGGCAGAGTGGTCATAATCCCAAAGAACAACCATCAGAACAAGAGTTAAAGGAAATTAGTGAAAAACATCAAACCAGGCATCGAAAATAAATCCCACCTGAATTGGTGGGTTGATATCAAATACCTTAGCATTAATATTTTTTTTAGTATTTGCTGAAAACAATATTTTATGTTTTTTTTTTAAATTGTAAAAATACTCTTTTATTTTCAAGAATGAGAGAAAGAAAGAAACATCAAGCAATTTCACTTCCAAGGCAACACAATCTGTATTCCTTGCCGAACTGCTGCACACTCTGAAACATGCAGACAGGCCTTTCCCCCGCTTTAATATCCATTTTGAAAGGAATAGAAAGAATGTCATCTTCCCCAAACACCACCACTGTTTTGTTAGAAGCCTGCGCCTCAATCTTTACGATGATACCCTCCTTCATCCATAAAGTGAACCCAGTGAAGTAGACAAGCAGTTCTCCTGGCTCTGCTTATTTGTTCTCGTCAGCACCATTCTGCCCTACCTTACTCGCTGTCACAGATTTGATGAGCATTCGTTTCAAAGCTTGTCCATCGATGCCATTTGGTATAGAACTCTAGATAATCCTGTTAACCTTTCCCTCAGTTTTGACGATGCTATAGGTAAATTTCACAAAAATTATCCTGTAGATAGCACCGTCCTTTTGGTGGTAGATCTGCATCTTCGTAATAAAACTATTTTTCTTGTCCGTAAATACCGATCCCTCAGTTACTGTAGTCTCGAATTTGTTGGTGTCGTCCAAAAACACGCTACTGTACTTTCCTATCCATTCCCGACGCAATTCTTGCTGACTCTCTGGTAACGAGTCTGTCTGGCTCAACGCCTCACTATACTTCGGTCCTGAGGCTTCCTTAGCCGCGAGTCGCTCCTTCTGGTGTTAAAGAGATTCGTACATATTGAGTTTACTAAATGATTTCTGCTTTTATTTATCTAGCACTTTCTGTTCCTCCAGGCGATTCTTGATCAACTTTTCCATCCTCATCCTCTTGTTTTCTGCATCTTGCTTCTCCTTTTCTCTTTGAACTTCTATCTCCGCCTTTTTCTGCTTGAGTAGCCCAACCTATTGCTACAGTTGTTGCCTCTCCGAAGGACCTGTCTTCAGGGGAAGCTGTACAGGGGATTCACTTATGTCGATGGTTACCTCTTTTCTCTTTCGTTGCTACAGCTGGAGATCGGTGAATCTTGATACAATCTCTTTCGAGCGCTTCTCCTGTTGCGATGCGATCCTCTTTTCACCCATCAGTTTCTTTTTGAGTTCCCTGTTTTAATTGAGAATTGCTTCCAGCTCGGAGTGGTTGAAGCCTGTACCAGCTGTTTTTCCTGCTGTTCCTACAAAATACTCCGAGAGAGTTTCTTCGTTTCCTTTGAGTGTCTGCAGCTGCAATTTCTTTTCCTTCTCCAGCCCTGCCTTCTCCTTATCGATCTGCTTCTCCAGGCCGGTATTGGCCACGTACTTGTCCAGCATTCCCTCATCCAGCCTGGAACTGATGAGCTGCTCTACTTCTTTCTTGGTGCTGTCGAGTACCTTGTATCTCTCCTCAAGCTCTTTCTTGGTCTGTTCGATCGTCGCTTCCAGCATGTGGCTGACTTTCTTCTTGTCGACGTGCTGTCTTTGCGCCAGCTGGTCCACTTTGGCTGTCAGTTCGGTAAGTTACTTTTTGAGTCGTGCATTCTGGCTCTCGAGATTTGCCACAATGATCTTGTACTCCTGTTCGGGCAGGTTGTTGAGTTTTTGGTTGAGTTGCTTTTTGTCGGCTACGGATTTTTCGGGTGCTGTGTTTGTTGTTGGAAGTTATCCCTGATATTGGAACATTTCTCGTCTCACTTTTGTTTATTATTAATAAATCGCTATAGTTACTTTAAATTAAAAAATCGATATTGTAGTAATATAAAAAAGGTCAGTACAACAATTATTAAATAAACATACGGATTATAATAAAATTTTTTCACAAGCAGTGCATAATTTATATCTATGGATGGGTACAGTTTTTTCAGATGAATATTAATTACTACTCAAAGATTTATGTGTAATGAAAAATATAGACACAACTTTCCAAAATTTCAATTGAAGGATGCTTCATATTGTTCCCATTTCTTTTTAATCTGCCTACCAATTTCCATGAGCTTGTTATTCTCTTCCTCAATAAACTTGAGGATGAGCACGTCGATCTTGGGGTGCTTTTTGAAAATGTTGCCTTCCACGTCTCGGAAGAAATAGCCGTCAAAGAACTAGCCGTTCTCGAGTAGTTTGTCCCGATTAGCCCTCTCTAGTTGTTTGATTTCCTCTTCCGTGACGGAGCTGATTGGACGCAGTTTTGGCATATCTTTTAGCATTTATTTCTATAATTTAAAAAGGATTCCCATAAATATATTTTATAATATTTTTTTACCTTGAGAGTCATGTCTTCAAGGACACGTCTAAGTTCGTGCTCATTATATCCTATCGAAATGGTGTGGACTCCAAGCTACTGTGGTCCAGTGCTGTCTTTTTCCTTGTAAAATTGGTTGGCTTGCACCACTGTCTGCACCTCCTTCTCGTCGATGATGCGCAGGTTTCCTTTCAAATATCGAAGCCGCATGGATGAAGAGGCTTTATTAGTTTTGGCGATCAACTCCTTGATAGTGTAAAGGGTAATCTGCAATTCGTCTTTGGAGTTTTCTGCTTCCTTCTTGAAGGCTTCAAGTTATGCTTCTATTGCCTGGGAGCTGTAGACGTAACCTTCTTGGGCAGCTAGGATTTTGAAGTAGGGCCTCGGGCGTACTGGAACTTTAAAAGGCAGAAAGTGAATTTAGAAGCGAGCCAAATCTCCGAGGTCGTAAAAGGCACCGTATTTCTGCCTATTAAAGATCTCCACCTCACCCATAAATCGATTGGAACTGAGGATGTCTTTGGCCAGGCCATTAGTAAGGCTATTATTGGTGACCCTGAATGCCTTGGCTGAAGTGATCTTCCAAATGATACTCGTGATATCACTGAGGACGCTTTCTTGCTGGCCAAAAGCATCCAGAACAACCATCTGACAGTAGCCGGACGTTGCATAAGTCAGCACATTTTCTGTCAGCTCGAAGTTTTTAGTTGCGTAGAAGTTGGCTGCATTGATTTTGGCCAGCACGCTTCGAATATGGTAGCCCTTTTCGATAGCGGGATGTTCCAACAGCTAACGGGAGCTGACCCAGAAGGGCACCACCACGATGGTGAGATCGGTTGGACCTGGCTGAACCTTATGAGCATGAATGTGTTCGTCCAAGAGCTGCAGGAAGGCGACAAGGTCGATCTTGTTTTGCAGATTTTCAGAGGACACCTGGAATACAGTGACATTGAGCTTGTTCTCTTTGCCATATCGGGAGAGGTTGGTTGCCAACCTAGTCTTCCCTGCTGCATAACTGCCATTGATGATCATAAGCTGGTACTTCTCAGTTGGCACTGTGACTGGCTGCTCGTCCTTGATGATATTGCGAAAAGCAGACAATTTCAGATCCTTCATATTATTCAATATCATGAGTTGTTTGGCTTAAATGTAGCTATAAAGGAAGTTGTTAATGGCGATTTGCGACTGTTGGACTGAGGTTGTTGGTTTTCGGCCGAGCAGCTCCCTGCTGATGAATGGATTTTCGGTGAAAAGGGTGGGCAGCTCGTTGAGATAGTTCACACTTAGCTTACTCTTGCGGATAGCTTCTAGGATTTGTTAAAACGCCTTGGTCTTAAATTCGAAAGCATACACGTTCGAGGGCCTCTTAAGACCTGCAAAGAATAGTTGACGAGAAGTCAAGTTGAACAACATCCACTGGCTTTCCAGTTCTCCTCCGCCGATGATGGAGGCGTTCTCAATCTCAGAGTACATCAGCACAAACCACCCCAATCGTTCTTCATAGATCCTGATTCCGTCCTAATGGAAGTGATATGACGCTTTAAGAATTGGCAGGTTGATATTGTAGAGTGTCAGGTTGTCCGTGGGTGCAATGATTCTGTTGTGATCAATTCCTTCAGTCAAGATGGCTCCCAACTTCTCGAACTTCGGGTACCTCTTAAGATTTTCGAATCGTGCGGATTAGCTTGCTTTACAGTTCCAGAAGTTGAAGTAAGGTACATCCTTAGTGATGAGCAAGTAGCAACTCTCTTGCAGCACGAAGCTTTCTGAAAATAGCAAGGCTCCAAGGGTCTTGCCAGGCCGTAACACGGAGCCGATGTTTTTCAGCTCAACTCTTAACACATGGAAGTGTGGGATCAGCTTGAAGGAGATGATGTCCTTAAAATCGACTTTTTGTGACTCTCCCATTGAATTATAGCTCATCAACTGTACAAGCAAGTCTTACTGCTTGATAGCCTCTGTCCCATAGTAATGAAAAATCACGGGCTTGAGTTTAGAGTAGATTTGCGTTCTGATGAAATCGAGATTGAGGTTTCTGTAGTCCTTGGTGACTCCAATAATTGCTCCAAGCGTACCCTGGATGAGGTTTGAATAGAGCTGGACCATCAGCTCCTCGTCCTTGTATTGCCTGTTCGGTTCAGTCTCAAGAGAGTAGACTAGATCCACTATAAAGGTATCTTGTTGAGCCACATTGTTCTCCCTGAGGACCTGCTCCTGTTCCGTGTTGTTTCCCAAGAAATATGTCCTACACACTCGGAGTTATGAGTAAGGGTCACAGTACTCGACGGTAAAGTGGAACTTGGCTATGTCCTCATTTTTGCCTTCTTCCTTTTCTTGCACTTCGCTTTTTTCCAGAATTGGAATTTCTGAAGACAAATTGAGAGAATTGTTAGTTCTTTCCCCGAACAATACCTTTGCTCTCACCACTGCCTTCTCGGCACCAGACTTCTTGTCCTATTCTTCAATCTCCAGAATCTCGACAGCGTCTTTGAGCGATTCGTTAAGTGTCTCTTCAGTCAAGGCGCCCCTCTGTGTGATATTAGTGTACTCGATCAACCTTGTGCTGCCAAAGATGTAGCCTGCTATTCTTTTGGCATTTTGCTCCACTAGCACCTCTAGGGAATACTTGTCGTGGTTCCGATACAGCACCTCAATCTTAGGAGTGAAGTCCACCACCTCGTGCTTTATAGTGAAGAAAGTAGAACCCACCTGTTCTAACGCATAGGATTGAACCATCGGCCACTTCTCGACTGCGGCTCTGCTATCCACGACTCCTTTTTCCAGCAGTACTCCAATCTTTGAGACGCTCTTCATCGTGTTATAGAACCATGCGATCTTAAGGATGTCCAGCCTGTCTTTATTGTCATACTCTTCCTGCGTTGGCGAGTACACCTGCAGACCGGGCACCCCATAGAGAAAGGCCTGCAGCTTGGCTTTGGCTGCAGGAGTCACAAATATTTTGCTCCTGCCGTTTCGGGCGATGAAAATGATCATTTCTCCGAAGATCTCGTCGAGGTATCTGTTTAGGAAAACCTGTTTGCCCGAGAGGCCGAGGAACAACCAATTGATCAGCTTGGTGGTTTCGAAGGATGAACCCCCGTCAAGCCCTGTAATGAGGAGGAGTCCATCGAGGTTCTCTTTGAGGATGAGTCTCTCGACCTTTTTACAGCGGAACATGAAGTCTGCGACCTGGTACTCGATGGTTTGGTCGAACTTGTTAGTTGCGAAATACTCCAACATGAGGCAAATGTGTGTGTGTGGGTGTTTCTTTGAATTGTTTTAATTTGATGCTTATTACCTGTTTAAAAATATGTATATATATATGGGTATAATAGTCGGAGGATGAAAAACAATAGATGGATTTATATATATCCATAGTTGTGAATAAACGTAAATTTAAATTTGTGTGAGAGCTATGTATATTTATATCTAATATTAATTTAAGTAAGAAAACCAAGTGGATAATTTATTATGTATACACTCGTATATATCAATATGATGGATTTTTTACAAATCATTTTAAATTTAGTTAAATATTTTAATATCATAGTTAGTCAACTAAACTAAATTTTAATCAAACTCAAGTTAATAACACTATAAACTAAAATAAACTAAATTAAATATACATGTCAAACTATGGGAATTTGTAGTAATATATAGAAAGGTAGAAATAATCACAGGGCGAAATTATAGGTTGCTGCTAAATCATGCAGCCTATGTCTTTGGATATTCACCTACCCATACAGTCGCTCATTCTCCACAATCAGCTCTTTTATCTCATTTTCCCTGATCTTCTCCCTCCTCACAGATTCGTCACACTGCTTCCTGATTGAGCTGTTCAGCTACGAAATGTTCAGAAGTTCGCGCTCCCTTGCTTTTGCTTCTGCTTAATATTTGTCCAGCAGTCCCTTCAGGTCGCAGTTTTCCAGTTCTTTAGCCGCTAATTTCTCGGTGAATACCTTGATGTGTGCGTCCAGCTGCTAGAAGGCTGAGCTGAGGGCGCCCAGCTTCTCAGCCAGACTCTTTTCGCTGGCCTCGCTGCGGTTGAGTCGAGCCTGCAGGCCTTCGATGGCTTGAGATTTCTCCGACTCAATCTGCAAGAGGATGCGTATCTCCTGTTCCATCTCATCCTTGATCTTCTCGTTCTGTGAGTTTGCCTGTGCACTTCTCTGACCGAGCTCGTGCTGCACTTCCCGAGCCTTGATTAGTTATTTCTCCAGATTGTTGAGTTCTCGGTTCAGATCGGTGTTCTTGTTCTGCAGCAGCTGGTTGTCCTCATTGGCCTCCCTCAGCTGTGCCTCCAAGTGCTTGTTCTGCCGAAAGGCGTTCTCCACCTATGCAGAACACTCTCTTTTGATTCTCAAGATTTCTTCCTCTGCCTGCAACTGGAACTGGTCCATCTGGTAGTTCTTCTCATTTTGGAAACGTAGCAGGGTTTATTATTTATACCCCAGTTCTTGAAGAAGCTTACGCTATATTAGGTCACGTTCGATTTTAAGCCGCTCGATTTAGTCGAGGAGATGGCGGTTGTGAGTTTCCACGCCTTTCATGATGCCCTTGACTCCTTCGAAGTCTTTGAGGAGGGAATGCTCGAGCCGATGGGATGCAGCTTGGTGATGATCGATGGGGGTGGCTACGGCTTGTCTTGATGCGGTAGTGTTTTCGTATCTTTTGGTTGGGGTAACTGAACTGCGGTCCATTTTTTTGTTTTGTGTTAGGGGTGCTGGGTAGAATATAGTGTTTATTAAATGAAATTTTATAAGGTATAAGGGTAATTTATAAATATAAATAATAGGATTGTTGGCTATGTTTTTTGATAACAGCTATATGCGATAAAATATAAATTTAGTTGGAAAACTTATTTTTTATATGGTGGCTATCTGTGAATTACTTAAATCTTTTTCTATTTGCATTTTTTATACATTTAATAAAATGAACATCATTAGTTTGATCGAATTTTAATCATTAACATAATTTATCTTCATTGAAACTATAGATAAGTTAATATTTTATAAGTTTGTTCTCGATATATCAATATATCAATATATGTTTAGATATGTGGAAAATGTATAATAACTAAATCACAATCCGAGAATGGACGAAAGCCATAAACAATGTTTGCTGGAATAAAATAATATAATAATAAATCTATTTTTTAATCAATATAAAAATAAACATACATATAGCAACCATATTTATCCTTTTTCGAGGGAACTGCATATTCACAATTAATAATCAACGAAGTAGGAATGGGGAACTGCCAAAATGATAGCTAATCCGATATCAGGGTCCTAAACAAAATGAGAACCGGTCCCGTCGAAGAACTGTACCTCAACATTTTATTACATATTTCTCATTTGACTGCAAAACTTGAATTTCATAAAACAAGATCTAAATATCAATATATATGTATTACATAGTTTTGTATTTTATCTTCCTTTTTTCTTTTTTTCTATATCTATATTGTATCGTAATAAACTAAAAAAATGAATATGATATTACTACTAGAAAGATCATCTGTTAAACATGGAACAAAGACTACCAAGGACTCTTCGATTACGAAACTAAATAAATCACTACTTACCCAGTCTCTGTGAGGCAGAATGGTATTCAACCTGAATATTCTAATTAATATCATATAATTATTTCTTTGTTGTGCAGGCGCTTTATTAAAAATGGGGGAAACCTTTAGTGTCTTGAGTAACATTAACAAGACTCTCGTCATGGAAGTAAAAATCTATTAAACCACATAACAATACAATACCATAAATTGTTATTACGTAGAATGCAGATAATTTCCTATTCAAATTTACAAAGAGAAATGACTACTTTTCGATTGAACCCATCTCGATTGAATCTGGGAACGTAGTCTATGAAAAGAGTATATGGATGGTCATAAAATCTTCCCCGAACAAAGTAGATAAAAATAAAAAACCAACACGCTAAATACATTATTATTGGAAATATAATTTAACGCAATGATTCATTCTTTGTGAAAGAAATGATTTAGATCTACAAACTGAAATAAGGAGACGTCTTGAAGCTTGGCAGACAAAGAATCCGCGTGAAGGAAATGATCCTCAAATAAAAATAAGAAGAAGAAAAACCCAAAAACTTAATCAACACCGTAATTCATTAATAACTGCTCTAGACAACATTCCTCTTATAGCCTACATTCAAAATCTATATAGCTACCATTTTTAAAAACCTCATTGTCCATACATAATTATTATTTTCTTATTTGCATTTTAGAAACTGACTATCTATGAATGTTTAACAAAAGTTAATCTTTACAAAACAAAAACCAATCTCAAAGTCTTGGCAAATCTTGAGAAATAGGAGCAAGTCATTGCTCCGATAACACAATAAAATAAAGCCGATACCAAGCCAGCACCTGTCTCCGAAGAATCTGTTCCCTTGTGCAGGATATGCCTCGACATTGGTCTTACCTCCAACCCTTTAATTACTCCTTGCAAATGTGCAGGCTCAATGAAGTACATCCACCTCCTCTGTCTTCAAATGTGGTTGGGCAAGCGACTCAGCCCGACCATCTTGCCCCACAGCGTCACCATCAACTGGAAACCGCTTTTGTGCGAGTTATGCACCTCCCACTTCATGTACAAGATCTACATGGACAACAAAAGATACTACACAGTAGAGATCCCGAGACCTCCAAAACCCTATCTAGTGTTCGAAGTCTTGCACAAGGATAAAACTAAAAAGAAAGTTTACAATTTGGTCTCCTTTGCCGAGAAGAAGAAACTCTGCCTCGGTCGAAAGCACGATATCGACGTGCGAATATCAGAAGATATCTCAGTCTCGAGAAACCACGCCTCGATTACTTACGATGCGGATACAGCCGAGTTCTTCGTGGAGGATAACAACAGTAAATTCGGAACGTTAGCTTTAATCAGAAAAAGATTGTTGGTGCGGGACACCACTCCAAACCTGGCTTTGCAAGTCGGTCCCAATGTCTTCAAATTTCAGGTGACAAGAAGCATTGCCATTCCTGGCCAGGAACAAATGTTAGCTCAGAAACTTCCAGAAGAAGAGGAAGCCGTCGAAAGTGATGTAGATAACGAATATGAAGAAGAAGGGGCACCTGATGAAGAGGAAGACGATGAAGAAATGGCTGAAGAAGAGGAGGACCAAGTAGATGTGGAAGATCCGACCAACTCAGCCAACCTAGTGGTACCAGCCAACAATAGCAACATTATTAGCACCAACCGATCACCTGTGCGGCAGATTCAAAAAAAGGAGACGAGAGCAGTCAGAGAGTAGCCAAGAAGTCAACAGAACACTGCTGTCGTCACTAGGGTTGAACAAGAAATACAAAGTCCTCCGAGTTGACAAAATGTATTTTTATATTAGTATTAATATTAATATTGAGATTGATAAAACATTAAAGATTTATACAGCCATTTAATATGTGATTTAATTAAATCAGCAAATAAGAAAAAAATATTTTTGGAGCATGGCTATTTATATTAAATTATGTTATTTCTTCTGTATCGACCTAATAAATCAAATAAAACTGCAAGGTGCAGCCTAATTTGTCTATGGGATAAAAATGTATTGAAGGTAAATGGCTATGCTTTTATAGGGCTGTGAAAGCTCATTCAGAAATACCGTATGAATCATTCTCCTCCACAAAAGAGTTATAAATTGAAAATTCTCTCTCCCGATCGATTATAGTAATATTCTTATTTAATTTAAAAAAAATAAACATTGTCATAATTTCTAAATTAATATAAAAAAATATATGTATAGACAGACAAGGTTCTAATATTTTAATGTTTTTTTATCATTCATATAGAACTGGTCAATATTTGTGTGTGTTCTTAGATAAAATTTCCACAAAATAAGTTACATAAATATTTAGAAGTACATTTTTCTATCTCGTAGAAATCGTCTTGTGGCGAAGGACTCCTATTGTTGAATATTCTTTAAAAAAGGAAATATAAAAAATAAGTCGTCGTTGTATAAGTCAATGTTAGATTAAAGCCAGGTCAGATTTTGAAGTATTTTAAAAAGTGATTTTATTTTTCAAACACGAATCGATAGAAGCAAATGGTTTTTTTCAGATCGACTAGATAAAAAATGAAGTCAATAAGTATATAGTTTTTAACTTGCTTGAAGTAATCAATTGAATTTACAATATACATGTATATATATATATACTATAAATAAGAATAATATATGTATATACATAATATAGCTGTACATAATAATTTATAAGAACATCAACAACAAATATTAACGAAAATAATTGTAAAAACTCCTCAGGAATTCCTAATTTGAATACACAATATTTTTATTTCTCCAACCAGTTATTTCAGGAAATATTGTGTTAAGATTTTATTCAGGGAAACACCATTTACTCTAATATATTTATATCTATATATATATCTATACATTATACATATAGATATATATAATCATTAACTAATAAAAGGTAGTGCTATATTTTTCCGATGTGAGAAAAAAACTCCATTTTTATCTCATTTTGAAAAGAAAAAATACTTTCAATATATATTTCGATAAAATATATTTGCTTTCTATATATCCATTAAACAAAAGAAATGAACCCTGAAAATCCTCAATTTATCTTATAGCTTGCTCACTTTCCCAAAAGCTTAAACTAATTTTCTCTATATAGAACTCCTGTACATTACCCTTTAAATCTTTACAACCAAACCTTCAACACAAGCCCAATAATGTATCCATACTTTCCTCCGAACAACCACTTACCCTTCTCAAATGCAGAAATAATCCTTTTTCACTTCCAAAACTCCAGCATCCGACCGATCTAGGGCCAATTTAGCCATATCCCCATTGCTTTCCCAGCTCTTCCACAGGAAAATCCCACTTCATGCTTTTCGGAGCCTATTCCAGTATCGTAAAGTAGAAGGATAGTCGCTCAGCCTCCTTCCAAACTTGAATCGTTAACTTAAAAGTTACTATTTCCGATATAAATATAAACGAGTATAACAAGTCTAAAATCGGCAGTTTCGGGGCGAATTAATGTTCCAGTGACATCGGAATCCTTTCCTAGTAAAAAATAATTATTCGATAATCTTGACAAAACTCCTAATTATGCTAATAATAAACTACTTGCGAATACCTCCAGCACGTATAATATCGGCGATAGTACTTTAAAAGAAGAATAGAATAATAACAATAAGAGTAGCTCAAATAATATCGGCAGTCTTAATAATATTAAAAATAATCACAATAATTGGCATAATAACCACCAAATAGAGGACAATCCCGACCGATTCGAATTGTTAGAATCTGTTGACGCGAAATATTTGAATCCAATATCTTTTCTCTGTGGGAACTTGGGCTGCAAAAACTCCAAAGTTGCAGATGCCAAGCACCAATATCAGGTACCTCCAAGGCTGATTTAGGTAAGGCTCCATAAAAATACCAACGAAATTATTGAAACTGCTCTGTGCAAACAGTGCTACCAGCTCTATATCTCCCACCAATACTGCTTCTATTGCCTGAAGTTCAAAAAGAGCCACTCAGTTGCTCACTCTGATCCGGACCAGCTCGGACCGTGGGATTAGGAACACTGCGGGACTCATTTGCCAAAATGGGTCCAGTGCCAACTGTGCAAAAGATGCGTAATTTCTTTTTTAAACATATTAGATTTGAATAGGCTTTTTTTTTAATATTTTATTATAGAATATAAATATAATATTAATATTTTTTTGTTCAAGTTTTCTTACGATTTTGAATGGCCTCCTATTACTTATTCTACTCAACAAAGAAGATTATATAAATACATTACCAAATAGTTTATTCAATGAATAATTATTTTCCATTCAAAATATTATACTAGTCTATTTGCATGATGTTTATACTCTTAGTCAAAACATCACAGCTTTATTATTTATTGTACCTTAACTTGATATTATTTTTATTATTATGTATTGTCACTATTATTATTATTATTTATTATATATTTTTGTAGGCTCACGAATAATGTGAATTAAAAAATAGATAAAATCGTGTTCTCTTGATCCCAGATACTTACACTTGTGATACTTGTGAACAATCTCTCAGAGTCAAAAGGAAAAGAACACCTCTCCAAAAGCCTCCGGCCCCTCTCAACGCTCGAAAACAAGCGAATTATTAAAAATATATACAATAAAAACAGGAATCAACTCTTGAATACCATCGGAATACAACCAGCAAAAGGATCTTGAGCACTTCGCATGAATTCTCCCCTCGAGTGACCTCTCCCCAAAGCACTATATAGATAGCTCCTGCCTTGCCCGCTTGTGCTGATGAGGTACTCCTTTGTTCGCGCAGCAAAAAATAGGAAGAGTCGGCGACAATAGACAGCCCATTCTATGATACAGAAATTAAAAAGGTATTTACTGATATTGGATAATCCTACTTCTTGTTGGAAGCCTTCCTCCAAAGCCATAATTACAGAATTAGTCTGACAGAAGACAAAATTTCCAAAGATATTTCAGTACTTCGAAGCAATAATCCGAATGTCTCTTCAGATCAAGCTCTGTAGGCCGTTTCGATGCAGTGTCGGAAGAAAATGAAAAAATGAAAAAAAAAATATGAACACATAGGATAGCTCATCAAAAATTAATCCAACATCTGTTTATATTGCTATATATTTTTCCATTTTTTACTATTTCTTCAAGCACTATATAATATATTTTATACCTTATTTATGTATTATACACACCGATATAAAATTTAAAAACCAAAAACTTCACCACAAACTAATTATGAATCTTGTTAATAAATTATAAGAAACATTATAAAATTAATAGATTTATATCTTTATATACACATACGTACAATGACTACTTCCAACAACAATCCAACCCCATAACAAAACCATTCTCCCTTCACAATACAATAAGCTCCGTCAGCAGTCTCTGTAGTTCCAACGACGACCACCCCGTTCCACCAAAAGACTTTTAAAGAGGTTACGTACTTTCCCCCTGGCACTCGTAAATATAACTTTCTGCACTATCTTGAAAATGTTGGCATCGCGCAGCTGATCACGAGGACGATTTTAGCTCCGATCGAAAGATGGAAGATCACCAAGCAATCCCAAGCAAGTCTTCTCTTTGGCAACTATAAACCATTTAGCAATTCATTCTAGTTCGTCACACGTAACTCTCTCACTAGGATTCTTATTTTTTTTTAATATTGCCGATGCTTAGCAAAGAAAACACACAATTTGAAAAATAAATATAAATACTAATAATACCCTGTTTTCTAATATAAATATCGTATTACTCTACTTTTTTTATTATCTTTTACTTTTGACTGTAGATATATAAAATATATTGTTATCATGCATTTTTATATTTAGGATCAATATCTGAACAAGGAATTTTAAGTCTATGGAGAGGCAATTTCGCAGGCTGTCTCTTGTACCTTACCCAAGTCTCAGTGGCCTTTGGCTTCTATGATAATATTAACCACTTCTGGGGTTGGAAAAGTGAATCTGACTTCGAAGAGGTTGGGAAAAAAATTCTCAACGTCTTTACAGCTAGTTTTTTCGGAAATTTATTCACCTATCCTATCGATACAGTACGCACAAGACTGACCATGTTCCACCATCAAATAAATGAAGCTCCCAGACACACCGGATTCTTTGACTGCATGAACTCAATCAGAAACAAAGAAGGGGTAAGAACTGGGTTATATAAAGGGTTTTCTATCTCGATTGTGATGTCTTGCATGTATTTTTATACTTTCCAAAGCATAGCTTCAGCGGCAGAAAAATCAAAAGAGGACCCTGGACTGGAAGATACTCAATAATATATAATTGCAGGTGTACCAACTTTCGTGTCAATGTTGGCAATCTATCCTCTAGATACAATAAAGTATAATTTCTTCATTTTTGACTCTCTAACCTTACTATTTACCATTTTTATTACGAATATTCAAGACGTCGCCTTCAGCTGAATAACCACGGGGTCGGAGTTCACCACAATAATATAAGACATATATTGCAACAGATCACAAAAAATGAATCATCTTTGTCTCTGTTCAACGGTGTATTTGCGAGCATTTTTAAACATCTTTTGGCTATTCCGCTATGCTATAGTTTGATATCATTCAAATAAAGTAAAAATTTGAATTACTTCTGAACAAAAACATTTGGGATAAACTAAAAAAAAAAATGGAAAAAAGATATTAAGCTGTGGATTTTTGTTTAAAAAATAAGAAAACATGTATATATTAATATAGTGATCAAATAAAATTTGAAATATTTATCTTTTTTTTCTATCTTGGCAGTTCAGAATGCATAGTAATTTAAAATATAAATATCATCGCAATATTTAAAGAAAGAAAGAAAGAAATTGAATGACATTAATTTTCTAGCAAAAACTATCATCCCATCATCAATTCATAGTCATTAAACGAATCAAAATTCATCTGTTTGAGTTGCTTCTTCAAATTATTCTTATACTTTTCCAGCACGACATCGCAGTTACAGTTAATCATAAACCTATTGAAGAGCTTGACTGACTCAAATTCAGCCAAAATAGGTATTTACACGTTGTCCATCATTTTCTTTAAATGTTGTTTGAACTCATCTTTGTTGCCGTTGTTGCTCAAACTCAGCCGTTTCGCTTGAGCAGAATCTTTCATGAAGACTGCCCTCTCTTTGTTGTGGGCGTTCTTAAGATGATAAGTTAAAAGACTATTTTATACACGCTTACCATTGCGCTTATTAGTCTTGCGCAACTGTTTACAGCTCCGACGGGCCTTTCTAACAACGATGTAGACATTTGGAACATAATGATAAGCAGCGTCAGTGAGCTCAGGAACTTCGATTTCCTCCACGTAGCGGCGTTCCGAGTAGCGGTCTCTTAGTTCACAGAGCACTTCATAATTGGTAGACCCATTCTGGATTGCCCAAAGAAAATCCTTCTTCAACAGAATATAAGCGAGGGTGAAAGTGCGACTAACTGCGTTGAGGGAGACCTGCTTGCCTGTGATGAGTGATACGTAGCCGTAAAGATTTGTCCCCACTTATGTGTTTGAATTGCGTTGGATGGTATGTCCTCGTTTGAAGATTGACTTACTGCGGTGATATCTGCGCACTTCTATGTCGATACAACCAGTGTCAATGATGTACATGCGACGATCGTCTGCCTCTTGCACCAGCTCTTCTCCTGGTTGCAGCACTTTTTTTATCAGCTTGAGAGAAATCTCGCTGAGCATCACGCGGTTAAAGTAGGTGAGGAAGAAAATACAGCGGTTCACAACTTGGAAGTTTGTCACCTTCATAATTTGGTATTTCAGAGAAGGACTGAGCTTGTCGATGATGCGCTTTTCCTCGCCCAAACTGAAAGAGCTGTCAGCTTTCTGGTTGTCCTTCAAGAAGGTTTTCAGGCGGTACGTCAGCGAATTGTCGAGGCCGAAGCAGGTGCTCAATTTGTCTGCGGTTTTGAGGGTGTTTTCCAACACTTACTGTTCTTTTCTATATTAATAAATAAAGGTACTTCATTTCGGAGAGGGTCATGCCAATAACATTGATCATGTAGCCGAATATGGAGGAGCCGACGATCTCGATTATCATGACGACGATCATCTCGTACTTGTTGCGTGGGCTGATGTCACCGAAACCGACCGTGACGATGGTGGTAAAGGCCCAATATAGTGAATAGATGTAACAGCTGATCCAGTCGCGATCTGGGGCAGTGACTGTGAGAAGCCAGTTGCTGTGCTCGTCAAATTGCGAGGCCAGATAGAGGGCGAGAGAGCTAGCGTGGCCGATCACGATTAACAGCAAGAAGGATGAGACTAACTTGACATGTCCTCCCCCAACGATGCTCTAGAAAAACCTCTCCACACTTGATAACTTCATGGAAACCTTCCACATAAGCAAAATACATGCCACAAAGTTCATCGACTGGTGTAATTCACGATCCAATAAACTGTAGGCCAGCGTAACGAGGATTGTTATACACACGTCTAGATAAACATCTCTTTTGAAATAACTTTTAACAATTGTATTACGATTTTTTACTGATTTTCCCAATTCTATTCTCTCTGTATTTAAATTTATGGAGCAGTCCAAAATCTAAAATCCGAACCACACCAGCAGGGCTTGGTGGAAGAGATTCGTTTACATCGTGAATATGGCTTCGACAGACAGAAACCAGCAGAGGGCACTGTGCACTATGGCGAATAATAATTCAGTCATAGCAAACAGTAGTCCTGAACGGGGTATCAGATAGGGCGATTCCACTTCGTAGTCTTCAGTGTCGAAGGTGCGCTGGCACCATTATTATTGGATGTTTAGTTTGCCTTTTTGTCGGATGAAGTCCAGAGGAACTGTGGCCTTGACTTTTTCAAGAATTTTTAGCATACACCATTTAATCTTAATGTTTTTGAGCATATGTTCGGCTAAGAAATCCGTTTTGACTTGTCGGCGAAGGCCATTTTCTCGGCCGAGACCCATGCCCTTGGCATTTTGAAAATTGACAGTCTGGTCGAGGGAAGATCGATTCGATCGTCTGGCTTTGACAACCATGATTCTTTCCGAAGAGAGTTTTCCTTCAGCAGAAGTTATTTCCATATTTTTTTCTTAATTTATCTATACCTCAATATTAGAATGGAACAAGAAATATAAAATTAATTAATATATATATATAGATTGTGTTCTTGTTAACTTTTATATATATACAATCTATATTAAGGTTTTACAGATTTAATCAACCTCTATCGTTCAACTTTTTTATATTTTTAAAATCAACTAAGTTTAGTTAAACATAGACATTCTGGATCAAATATATCTAAAATCCACATAAAAACTTATTAGTTAATTTTACAACATCTTCAAACACAAATTTGTAATGTTTCAGTAAATTAATTTAAATGAAAAAAATTCATATTATCGATCAACGCTTGAACCAATACAAAATCCCAACGACAACAGCACTAATACCTACCACTATTTTTATCGTTTCTTCCCATTAGTTTTCCAGATTTTTCGAGTTTTTAATTTGCCTCTATTTGTTGTATATATGTGTTAGTTGGCCATTCAATTCCCCATTGGACTTATGGATGAATATCTCAAATTACTTTTCCAGCTTCTTAATCTCATTAGTCAATTACTCGAAATGTGACTCGAGTTATTTGAGTGTTTTCTTTTTCAGCTCAACTGTTTGCGATCCATCAGTCTGTCCCGTGACATTATTGCCGAGTGCCTGGAGTTAGTGCAAGTTATTAGAATAATTCTAATAGACTGCTTATCGTTTTTGTCTCAAATCATTGATCCTTTAGGTGTAGTCTTTAATTTGCTCTTAAATTGTCATTTCTTGGTTCGGGATATTAAAATTTTTAATTGGTCTGTAGTATAAAATTATATGCTTATATTTATATAAATATATTTGATGAATAATTGTGGGTTATCTAAAAATATTCTATTTTGTATACGTATATATCAATGCATCTGTTACTAAAAATATGGTACTTTAATATCGCAATATTAGAAAATCAAACACCCCAAAATATCCATAATTAAATTAATGTTAAATACATACCTTAAATTTATATATACAAATTTTACCACTGAAACTTAAATACATTGATCTCGTAAATTAATATAGCGAGGAATAAAGACTTGATATAACTCGAAATCAAATAAAAAGTAATTACTTTTTTATTAATTTAGACAGTTTATCAATTCTTTTTCAATAGAATTTATCAAAATTAGCAGTTCAATATGTGAATCTGTTGGGTATGTTCAACTGTTTAAATCTGCCATTGATTGTTATTAAACATTGAAGAATGTCTATTCATTTGTATGTGGGTGTTTTAATTGGATTGATATTAATATTAAAAGAGAAATATAATTATAAATATGTAAAAAAGT
>JAHDVE020000799.1:0-17345 GCA_022606495.2 Halesus radiatus
TGTCCCTGTACATCATAGAGATATGTAAGTATAGTCAACGTTCCTAGCAAAATCAGTCTAACAAGTTGTTCCCGCTTGTGAAATACGAAAGGGGGTGAAGCGGTAATAATACTAATGTATGCGCTTGCAATCGACTGAAGCCCGTGTTATCTTAATGTAACCAAATGGCCTCATTTATGTGAGCCATATTTCGAACGTTGATGTTTACTCCATTTGTATACCTCAATGCTGCATGCACGTATTATAAAAATAAGTTAATCATATCGGTTTTACTGGTAATTAGGAAAATCCCAAACTCTCCAACAAAATTCAGATGCTTAAATCTAATGATAATATATTTATTTCAAAGGTGGAGAAAACAAAAATCTACGAATGGGTTTTTTCGTAATTTTTCATAATTAACTTTTATTAAGATGCTTATTTGATTTTATTTTTATTTTTAAGTTCTTTTTTAAAACTTATCTGCGAAGTCGTCGTGTTTTTTTTTTGTCTGGTTTACTTGACTCCTGGAATGATACAAACAGTAATAACATTACACGCTTGCTATGCTGTTTGCCCGACAAATATTTTTAAGGAGTAAATTAAGAAAATCAAATAATATATATTCTGAAATGGCTTTTAGCCGTGTTTGGTGACCAGATCTGAATAGCCAGGTATTTACCTATTTAGCTACCTTCCTCTTCCCCTTCTCCTTCCCCTCCCCAATACCTTCTGCCTCACAATATTCCCCAATTGGGAATGCAATAGTCTCACTGGCTCCAGACGGTTGGGAGCAGCTGGATCTTTGTGCGGTATTCATATAAAAAAAGCACAAGCGTTGGTACTATTTAGATAATATGTGTTGATTTATATTTTATTACTGCAGATTTAATTATTTGATTGCCATTTAGCAACCATCCTAAAACTTTTATAAGTGGCAAAGTTTTGGAAACTGTTTTATAATAATAACTGTGGTGATTATCCAATTACCACACGACGAGCTCTGTTGTATCTTCTCTTCTCTTCTCTATATATAAAAATGAATGTTTGTCTGTTTGTCCTCGATTTTATCGAAAATTACTAGACCGATTTTGCTGAAAATAGCACAGTGTGTTCTTATACGTACCGGGAAGGTTTAGAGAGCAGTTTGAATGAAATCCAATATGTAAAACTGTTGCTAAAACGTTTTAAAATTAGTATTAAAAACATTGAACCCGCCATGTTGTATTGAGGTTAGCCCATAGATTACAACTCTGGTAAGCCATAGATTACATAACGACCGCTTGAAATACCAAGGTTCCATCTGACACAGTAATGTCATGCGATAATGTGCTCTAAGGAGAGCAAATTTAAAGCTCATTATCGCATAACATTGTCATGTCAGATGGAACCATGTTATTCCAGGGGCTCGAAAATCAAATGAAGGTTTGTTTCGGCAGAATATTTTCAAAATTGAAAACACAAGTACCTATTTAAGAGCTTTATTATTTAAATATATTTTGAAAAAAAAAAAAAATGTTTGGAAAGAAGTAAAATTTACGAATTGCTTCTATGTTTAGAGATAGTAATAGTCGTCACAAGGCATTACTTTCGCTGTCAAATAAATTATGGCACCCAAACGACAAGCAAGAATTCACAACTTTATTCCAAAAAAATAAATAATCCCTTGTAAGGCCGTTTACACATCAACTAGTTATTCTATAAGATGTGAATTATTATACAGGTACAGGTGTAATATGGCGTACTCGACCGACTTTAACTGCCCTACCCATACGAACGTACGTGATACGGCTGCTATATTATCGCCAGAACGCGACAAACCGTATCCCGTACGTTCAGGTACAAAAAAACTATACCGAAACTCACAAAACATTCGTATACCTCAAGTTTGTTCCTGCCTCATCTCGTTAATGCGTCATCTCGTTTAGTATTTCAAGGTCAGCCGAAGCTAACGGATGTGTTCGGGTATTTTCGTCTCTCCTATACAAGTTGGTATATTGTAAACACGTATTGTTATTGCGAAATTTAATTAAATAAATGTTTTTTTAATAATAACCCAAAGGATGAAAACAGTTGTACTTGAGCTTATTTGCGGTAAAAAATGTACATAGAATTTTGGTTTCCGGTGAACATATTTTCAGTTTTTTGGATAGTTTTACTATTTTCAAATTCGAATAAAAAAAATCTGTGAATAACCAACACCTCTTCCATAGGTCACCCCAAGTGGTCCGCTACGTTTGGAGACTTAGCAGGGGTGACCGGGTTCATGGAGTGAGGTTTGTCTAGATATTGGTGGCGGCGAATGCGTCTTCCCACCAACAGCGTGGCCAGCCAGATCGGGAAAGGCCGGTTGAGGGAGACTCTTTGAGTTCTCCAGCCAGACTCTCTCGATCCTCGCTTTGTACGGCAGTGAGAGGGATGGATTCATACGTCCGTTACTCCTGAACGAACTGATCCCCCGATTTCCACCCACTCCTCATATCTTTTTTCCTTCCCAGAACTTCTTCTCCTCCACTTCCCTCTTAAAAGACCCCCCGCACAGAATCCTCATAGATCGTATGAAATTCATTTCCTCAGGATCTCCTGTGTGGAGTTTATTTATTTTTGTATTCATTTATTTATAAAATACATGATATTTAATAGAGACATTTACGTAGAGTAGATACATTAGATCACCATACTAGGCGGCTGCCTGTTTCATGGTGACCAATGGAGTATAGTTACTTTGTATGAAGTCGTAAACATATGGATTTAGTATATAAACATGCTGAAAATTGGAAAAATTATAAAAAAGAGAAAAATACATGCATAAGGATTAGACCATAAAAATATACATAATTTTTTTAATATATGTGAATGCATACACACAAATGTAATGTAATATTAATGAAAAAAAATGGAAATAGTTGCGTTGACTCGAAATACAGCAACAAAAATGTGCTAATTTAATGACGCCAGAGATCACCGCCCGAGAGAGTTGCAGACAAGCAGATTAACCGCTTTATTTATACCTACATCTACGTAATATAATCAAAATTATTAAAACTGTCAGATAGAAGACTTGTTTCTCACCTAAAATTTAATTTTCAAAATTGTTAATGGTTTTATAGACATCCCTGATATTGTTAGCTTAATTAAATTTAATATTCCAACTAGAAATACTCGATCTAAAATTTGAATCAATTGTAACAATAATTTCATGACTGAGTCATTCAAAAATTCTCTCGTACCTAGACTTCACGCAGAAAGTAATACATTTTCAGACATGTAGATATGTTCAACTGCTAGGAATACAAATTCAAACAGACGATTATTGCATACATCCTTAACAATTATGAAGATATGTATCTACAATATAAGTATCAGTGAATGTGAAGTATGTTTTGAATATTCGCCTCTGTAGCTAATTATTTGGAATGGTACTTACACTATGTTATTCCTGTATTTGTTCGTGAGACAAATGAAATATTTAGTTGTTGTATTTCATGAAGGCTATCTATTTTATCTATGTACCTACTGTGATGTGTTTTGCACCTGTGTGACAATTGTAATTAACTAAATATGTAAAAGCCCATATAGGGCGTACATAATATAATAAATAAATATGAAACCATTGTCACACACACAAAATGGTATTATAAAGACAATTCTTAAAGCCCCCATTAGAACGCAAACAAAGTATATTAAAGTCCCTAACATCCAAAATATCTAAGCGAAGAACGTTTTAATCACAAATTTCAAAAATTCAAAAAACTAAACATACCCAATTTTCACAACACAAGAGCTAATCACAATGACAGTGTTAATATATTCAAATTTAAAACTGGTATTGGACAAAGGATCTATAAATATCTCTTCACTAAGTTCTATAATTCACTTCACAAAAAAGAAATACGCAAATTATTTCAAAAACCAAAACAAAACCTGGCTCAAAGAAATCTAAGAATCACAACACAAGAGCTAATAAGAATGGCAGTATAAATATATTCAAATTTAAAACTGGTATTGGACAAAGGATCTATAAATATCTCTTCACTAAGTTCTATAATTCACTTCACAAAAAAGAAATACGCAAATTATTTCAAAAACCAAAACAAAACCTGGCTCAAAGAAATCTAAGAATCACAACACAGGAGCTTAATCAGAAATTTGCAACATATTCAAATTAAAAACCTGTATTGGACAAAGGATCTATAAATATCTCTTCACTAAGTTCTATAATTCACTCTTCACAAAAAAGAAAATACGCAAATTATTTCAAAACCAAAACAAAACCTGGCTCAAAGAAATCTAAGAATCACAACACAGGAGCTAATCAGAATGGCAGTATAAATATATTCAAATTTAAAACTGGTATTGGACAAAGGATCTATAAATATCTCTTCACTAAGTTCTATAATTCACTTCACAAAAAAGAAATACGCAAATTATTTCAAAAACCAAAACAAAACCTGGCTCAAAGAAATCTAAGAATCACAACACAAGAGCTAATAAGAATGGCAGTATAAATATATTCAAATTTAAAACTGGTATTGGACAAAGGATCTATAAATATCTCTTCACTAAGTTCTATACCACTTCACAAAAAGAAATACGCAAATTATTTCAAAACCAAACAAAAACCTGGCTCAAAGAAATCTAAGAATCACAACACAGAGCTTAAATCTAGAATGGCAGTATATTCAAATTTAAAACTGGTATTGGACAAAGGATCTATAAATATCTCTCTCTCAAGCCTGCGACTCTACCACAAAAAGAAATAATACGCAAATTATTTCCCCAAAACCAAAACAAAACCTGGCTCAAAGAAATCTAAGAATCACAACACAAGAGCTAATAAGAATGGCAGTATAAATATATTCAAATTTAAAACTGGTATTGGACAAAGGATCTATAAATATCTCTTCACTAAGTTCTATAATTCACTTCACAAAAAAGAAATACGCAAATTATTTCAAAAACCAAAACAAAACCTGGCTCAAAGAAATCTAAGAATCACAACACAGGAGCTAATCAGAATGGCAGTATAAATATATTCAAATTTAAAACTGGTATTGGACAAAGGATATATAAATATCTCTTCACTAAGTTCTATAATTCACTTCACAAAAAAGAAATACGCAAATTATTTCAAAAACCAAAACAAAACCTGGCTCAAAGAAATCTAAGAATCAGAACACAAGAGCTAATCAGAATGGCAGCATAGTTATATTCAAATTTAAAACTGGTATTGGACAAAGGATCTATAAATATCTCTTCACTAAGTTCTATAATTCACTTCAGAAAAAAGAAATATGCAAATTATTTCAAAAACCAAAACAAAACCTGGCTCAAAGAAATCTAAGAAGAGGAGTTATCCAGGATTTTAAAAAGAGCGTCGTAGGAGTTTAAAATAATAAGTTTTTCAATAAAACCTAGTCCGCCTCAGCACAGGAACAACTAGTGAGGAGGACTATGAAAAACATCTTCAATAAGGAACTCCAGTGAAAAATATAATGGCTTTAAAAATATGTATTCATATATATTAAATCCGCTCATCTCAATACAGGACTGTCCTAGTGAGATGAGTGGCTAATGTTTTTCTTTTTGTTTTTTTTTTTTTTAAATTTAAGAATAAATAAATAAAAATACGGACCAGCAAACGCCGATTCTGAATATTCATCTTTTATTATACATAATTAATTACCCGTAGAATTTATAAATCGTTATTCAAAAGTTAGTAAAAAATCATCCCATTAAAACACCTTGTTATGTTGGTACCATTGCATTTGGAACATCTGACGTCACGTGCGCATTCTGTTTTTAGATTAGTACGAACATTTTTATTTCTCGCTTTTGTTTTGTATTTTAAATATGTATTTTTTTTAAATTTTGGCTTAATTTGGGTGACTTTAAACTCTATAATTGTTGTTCAATATAAAAAAAAACTATTATTGGTGAAAGTGATTGGAGTATTCATGAAAAATGAATACGGATATTATGATAATGTTTATGCTCAATACTATTATTATTCTTTGAGTTAAATTTTCTAAACAGGTATATAATTTTCTTACTAATGTTTAATTATGGTTTACCAAGAATAGAATATAAAATTGTGGACGGTAAAGTTCATCATTGTTTTGATATTTGACTTTCTAACCTCAAAACTGATCAAAACCGACCGGCCATAGATTTGGAGCGTTTTGGCGGGCTTTGAAAAATTGCAAATCATTTTGTCTATGAAAAACAACTTTCTTAACGAAAAAAAAAAACGAAATATAGTGGTATTATAGTTTAAACGTCATTACTGATTAGAAAAAAAAATTGACTGCAGTTCATTATTGTCTTATTAGTCTTGTAATTTGTTATTATGTAAATAAAATAAAAATGTTTTGAAACTAAACAATAAAAAAATTATACCAACATGTAATACTACGTAATATTGGAATTATTTAGGTCATTAATTATTTTTGTGTTTAATTCGTAAAACTCCATTTAATTTTTATTTTGTTTTTTTATTTAATGTAAATCAAAATTAATAATATTAAGTTCTGCAAGTATTTTTAGTTTTTATTATTGTGACAGCTGTTTCGGCATTCAATGCCATTTTCAAACTGCGGTTAATCCACATTATGACTTATTTATATGATTTGATTTATTCCCCCCCCCCCCCATTCTAATTTCGATTAATTCGCTTTTAAAAAATAATGATTTATTATCGGTAAAACCGATTTAGTTCGAAAATAATTAAAATTCTCTATTCTGTGAAGGTTTTATATTTATAATGTGTTTCCACAATAACAAGCTGTCACAATAGTAAAAACTATAAATACTTGCAGAATTACATTATTAAATTTGGTTTACATTAAATTTTTAAAAAATTATTCGGGTCATTTCAGATAAAACAGAATAGAATAAGTACAGAAATGAAAGTGTTTGATAACTACTGCAGAATTATTTTGTAGGTAGGTATGCAATATGAATAATTATTTATGCATTGTTGATTTCTGTCGTCAAACCAGATGTTTATTGCCTCATTGTAAATAATAGAATTGTCCCTCAACTTATTATGTTAAATCGGGCGTCCGAATTTTGTTTGATTACTTTTAAAACCTTGGGAATGTATGTGTAAAAACCATTACGTATAATGAAATACCTACATAATATAGATACTAAATAAATAATATAGGTAGACAGTAGCGGTTCGTGGCCTACCTCATTGGGAGTTCAATTGGAGATTAAAAAGAAAGATTTTTTTCTTCACCGTATTTTCCATAATACCAGTCCCCAGTCCAATCTTTTAAAAAATTGTTTTATCAATCATTATTGTCATTACATTCAAACTCATATACCAGCATAATTTGTTTTTTTTTTTTTTTAAATTTTTTCATTTAAGTCAGTTTTCAAAATTAAAATAATTTTCAAAGTTTCAAGACCTCCAAATCTATGGCCGGTCGGAATTTATCAGTTTTGAGGTTAGAATGTCAAATGTAAGGGGTGAGCTTTACCGTACATAATTTTATATTCTATTCACGGTAAATCATAACTGTAAGTAACTGTAAGTAACTGTAATTAACTGCAAGTAACTGTAAGTAACTGTAAGTAACTGTAAGTAACTGTAAGTAACTGTAAGTAACTGTAAGTAACTGTAAGTAACTGTAAGTAACTGTAAGTAACTGTAAGTAACTGTAAGTAACTGTAAGTAACTGTAAGTAACTGTAAGTAACTGTAAGTAACTGTAAGTAATTGTAAGTAATGGTAAGTAATGGTAAGTAATGGTAAGTAATAAAATTATTTACCCTTTTAGAAACTTTAAGTCAAAGAATAATAATAGTATAGAGTATTTACATTATCATAATATCTGTATTGGTAATTGGTTTGTTCATGAATACTCTAATTTCTTTCATTAATTAAACTTTTTGTTTTATATTGAACAACAATTATAGAGCTTAAAGTCACCCAAAATTTCGCCAAAACTTAAAAGGTACATATTTAATATACAAAACCACAGCGAAAAATACAAATGTCCAAACTAATCTTAAAACTGAATGCGCACTTGAGGTCAGATGTTCCAAATGCAATGATGCCAACATAACGAGGTGTTTTGTTGAGATGATTTTTTATTCGCTTTTAAATAACGATTTATAAATTCTACGTATGGTTATATATAATAAAAGTTATATATTTGGAATCGGCGTTTGCCGAACATATGGATATATATTTTTAAAGACATTGTATTTTTCATCGGAGTTCCTTATTACATGTATTTTTTCTTCTATAGATGTGTAATTATTTTGTGGCTACATTATTAATATAATTAATAATAATTTGTTTACACCGCTGTTTTTAATATATTAATATCCACATGTTTCAGAAGCAAAGCGTACCTCATTATTCGTTATGGTAACTCTAATACTTTACTTGAATAAAACATAGTAGTCATGCCTATGTCACACTCAGCGAGTAGCAAGGATAGTGATAAGTGGTAAGTAAATAATTTTATACGAAAAAGTGGTAATTGCCGTCCACACGTGCAATTAAGGTAATGATTTAGTAAACTCATGTTTTTGTAGTAAAACTTGTTTGTGTACGTGTCCAAACAGCTTGACAATAGCCCCCACCTAACTACATGGATGCGCGCTCTGCGTGCAGTGGGCTACTTAACCGAAACAAAAATAATCAAATCAAGTCTAATTACCAATTAACGCACTGTCCACACGCGGACAATGACCTAAAATTAACTAGACGATTTACTTGACATTTATTGATGTCCTTGCTACTGGCCACGTGTGACATAGGCATTAAGTGTGCCACTTATTTTCTATTGTAAAGTCGATACTTACAACTATTCGATGGTAAAACCTGTACATTTCATGAAGGTTTTTTTTTTGTTATGTTATTGGCTTTCACCCATAAAGGGCGATCTCGGCCATGTATAATCAGTTAGATTTTAATTGTACAGATTGTTCTTAAAATTACTTACTTTTAAACAAGATATAATATTTGGGCAAATAAAATTGAAGCAGATAACTTAAATAAGTTAAAAAGTGTAAATGTATGTGTTTTTAATCCCCAATGACTTAAATTTTAATGCCATTTTTATAAATGTATTTTGCTAATAAATTGTTCATTTGGGGGGAGTTGAGACTTAGAAGGCAGGGAATACTGGTAGGGAGATCAATTTTAAGTTTTACCAATTCATGCATAAAATTTGGAAATTGGTCATTGATAGGACATTCAAAGAAATTATGGTCCAGAGTGTCCTCCGACCCACAATCACAGTAAGGCGAGCTGACTATATGGAATCTGGCGAGATGACTAAGACAAGAAGTGTGACCTAGTCTCATTCGAGTTATGGAGGAAATATATTTTTTGGCATGCAAGTGTATTTATGAAACCAGGGCTTGACAGGAATAAACGGTTGTATTAATGAGTACTGGTGACCTTTTGTTAGAGAAGCTATTTTCCATTCAGAGGACCATTGGAGTTTGTATTTACTTTTTAGAATAGGGAAATAATCTCTAACTGGAACAGAACTTAAACCATTTAACGGACCGTGAACAGTGGCTTCCTTAGCAATGGAATCCGCTATTTCGTTTCCAGTAATACCTAGGTGTCCTGGAATCCAAGCCAGGACCACTGGCGTATTTGATAGTGAAATGGAATACAGGAGGTCTCTGATAGAGCAGATTAGGGAATCGCTATTAGAATTGAGTGAGGATGAACATATTTTTTGTAGTGAGCTAAGCGAATCTGAAAGAATGAGGGCGTTTCTAATATTATGCGATTTGACAAGATGCAGTGCTTCTATTATAGCTATGCTAGATGATAGATGCATCGTAACTGCTAAGTGTGCTGTTTTATTTCATAATATATTTCATTCTCGATAATATGTATTTATTAATAAGTAATTTAACTTAACATTTATTTTTGGATATAATACTCTAGGTGTACGGGGGAACGTTCTCTACCAGCACAAATATAAAATGGTTTATACTTTAATTTAATCCAGTCTCACCTAGATTATCTAATAGAAATACGAGGAATCACACATATTACATACATGAACGATTTACAAATAATACAGAATAAAGTTGTAAAAAAACAGATACCCCTACAAAACAATCATACCAAGAAATTACTTACTGTATAAGTAACTATCACGCCGTTTCTCCGCAGGGGTAGGCAGAGAGGACGGACCGCCAAACAACTCGATCTTGGCATACACTTCTTGCTTCATTCACTTTCATACAACTTCTCATACATTCACTTCTGTTATTCCGACTTCTGACATGGCCCGACTCAAGTATTTGATTCACTTGATCGTGCCATATCTTCCTCGGACGTACCCGGCTTCTTCTTTCATTCACATTCGCGTCATATATCCTCCTAGATGAAAATCTATTATTAGTTATTTTTTTAAATATGTTTATCAAACGTAATAAGTACTGTAAACTGTTTACAAATAAATTAAAATAAAATGAACTTGCTGTAAATCAGAAAATTTTACGATTACAATATATACCTGCTATGGCCAGCTTTATAAACGAACCACCAAATTTCTGTTACGAAACGAACCGTTTCATTAACGGACCGTCAACTTGACCGTTTATCTTGACTAATTGCCATTCGCTTGTCATCACTCACACTGCTCGATAAGAAATCCATTTGACAAAAGCAAATTACACATTGTCTTTTTACTTAAAATACCAACTGACAGCTGTCAAATAACCGGTGTTATACAATGTTACAAGCATGAGAACCCGGAGGCATGTAAAACTGATGTGGACTGTAAATAGCAACGACAATAATAAGGATGGTTTTGGTTGATTGTAATAAGGGATAGTTAAGGTTTAAAAGGTCAAGAATAAACAAACACTTACCGAATGAAGTCAATAACGAACATTCTCCTCGAAAGTATTTCTTTCTTCTTCGAACAAGAGAGCACTCAAAGCAATTCTTGTGTTCCCTTTTTCAAAACTTTGTGTTTGGTTTGGGAAGGGAAGAACTGGATAAATAGCAATTAATATTAATTAAGGAACCAAACACATTATCATTTCAGAACCTAACAAACGGTAATCTGGCGAATGTCTATAAAATGGCAGAATCGGGCGGTAGACCAAATATTAGTTAAAAATGGTATCAAGCGTTACGAACGGGTGGCTATAAAACCAGTCTACAAAATCTACAAAATACAAAATGGACTTATATGCACGAACACTACGCAAGACAATATAATAAATTTTACACGAATACAGTTAAGATTGAAAATTGTAAAAGAAGCGTATGCCGTGGGGTATATTTATTTTATATGTACAATCTCCTTCCCGATAATCTATAAACGGAGATCGAATAAAAGCAATTTTTAGAAAAACTGTAATAAGTGAACAAAATAAAAAATGCAAGAAATATAAATATTGGACCGGTCAGTGGCTGAGTACGCATCGTGTCTGGATCCCAGGCATCGTGAGTTCAATTCCTCGACTTGCTAAGTCCTCCATCACGACGACACAAGCAACATCTTCCGCTTACTATGATGGTGGTAGATGTTCAAATATTGACTGTTTTTTTGTAAGGCGAGAATGTTTGTCTTTTTTTTTAATTGATTTCTTTTTTACGTATTTTTTTCTCTCTCTAAAAATGGCTTAATTCATGTTACATTTTATGGTTGTTTCTTCTCCCATGTGAGTGTTTAGCTAGTAATATGGCAAGCAGTAAAAAACAGCGGTTGAATCAACCAAATCAATCATTATTTTCGTCTTTGTTTACGGTCCATTAGACAAATTTACTTTCGAAGCCCCCCAATTTTCGTGTGGGTGGTTTTTTTTTAAATTTTTTTTTTTAAATTTAATTTATTTTCAATACATATTTTTTCATTTAGGTAATAAAATTTTACAAGACAATCTGTACTGTTTTTCTTAGTCCTCCGCACTAGGGGTTCCTGTGCTGAGGCGGACTAGGTTCGGTGTTAAATTAATTTAGATTTAAATTAATAATTATAATATACAAAAGTAACAAAATAAGATAAGAATAATATGTATGTATGTATGTTTGTAGTTCAGTAACATAATATGTGTGTTTTTAAGTTGAGAAAGTGAAAAATCCTTTAAAATTGAAAAAGAAAAGAAACAACATTGGAGAGAGGAACGTCTGGAAGTACCTGACTGTTCAGATCGGTTACTAAACATAGCCTAAACCCATTTCAAGCAACTATTCGATTTAATGTTAGTGTGTCACCAGTGACATACTAAAAGCCACTTTTAATCCGGAATAAGGTGTACGTTTACTACATTAAAAAAAAATCTTTATGTGTTTTTAAGGCATATGAAACCAACTATTTGCACTTCCTCGGGTTTTGAATCTACTAACCACCGATATCGTCTAACCAATCATGACATGTTGCTTTTTTTTTAATTTGCATTCCCACTTTTGAATTTGGCAGCCACCTCTGGTCTGGAGCCCCAATATACCTAGAAAAAACCCATTGACATTGGTACTTTTAATAGATTCTCCTATCTTAACAAACGGATTGCAATCTTTAGAGCACAGGCATCAGGTGGGAATGTTGTCGTTGTTCTATCGGTATTTCAATGGAAGATGCTCCGAAGAAACTAGCGTCATTAATCCGATCGGAACCAGTTCACAGTCGAGAAACACGACAAACGCGCTCCCGTACATAGTTGACATTTGTCACATGATAACGGGTCGTTTTTACAACTAGTTCTTGAGTTCAAAAGCTCGTCTGGGGAATGATTTGTCGGCCTCTGTGTTTGAGCACGGGCCTCTCCAGGTTCACTTCTTCCTTTCCTCAAAAAGACCCCCCACACAGCATCCCCAAATATGACAGGCCATAAGGGAAATTATTTTCCTCAGGACCTCCTGTATGAAGTTAATATACAAAAAAAAAAAATTTTTAAAGTTGGTTAAAATTAATGAATTTTTAATGTTAAAAAAATCTACACTAGCGACGCCTTCGACTGCAAAGGTAAGTATGTCAAGCTCTAACCTTGCGAGTGATTCGTGCATTATTAAAATGTGCATTTATTTTTATCTAATTCGGCAATCATTATTAAGTATTTTAATTTATTCAAGAAATCGTAAAAAGATTATTTTGCCAATTAAATGTTTGAAAATTATGCCCCGGCCTTCTATGTATTACGCAGGAATTATTAACACAAAAATGCAATACCGAAAACAGCGTGGTAAATAATATGTATTATTGCTAGAGGTGTGGCTTTTTATGACAAAATTATATTATGTTTATGTAATTTATTTATTTAAATGAGTCATTTATATTTAGTTTCATATTTGCTTTGGTGTAATGTGTAAATAATGTTATACTAATGCAAATTTTATGTTTTTTTTATATTATAAAATAAGAAAACATTTCAGTTAAACGCAGTTATTTATTAAAAATATATTTTTATTATTATGTGATGTGGCATATTAGATAGTAGAGTAGCATATCATATGCCGGGGGCCAGTGGGTCTATAGCATCTCCATTTGCAGAAATTTTTCAGAATGTGGGAAAAAGAACGTGTAGTAGAGGAACGTAGGAAATACCTGGGTATTATTCAGGTCTCGTCACAAAACATAGCTAAAGCAAATTTTCGTTTCTGAAATAGATTTTCATTATTATTGTTTTACTAGTATTATGACTATGGAACGAAGTGCAAATACGTAACATACGTGGAATCAATGACAGTGTAAAAATCCTTTTTAATTCATCTAAGCTTGGAATATAGCAAATTGTGCTGATACCAAAGCTGACGTATGGCAGTGAGGCGTGGAACTGGCAGAGTAAGGATGAAAGCAGACTGAATGCTGTAGAAATGAGATCTCGGAGGCGAATGTGTGGTAAAACCATTTAAGATCGTGTGAAAATGTTGAGATTCGCAAAGAATGCAAGCCTGATGTAGGCATAATGAGTAAGATTAAGAAATGGACGCTTAGATGGTTTGGGCATGTAGAGCGAATTAACGAAGAAAGGAGTGTAAGGAGAATATATGACGCGAATGTGAATCGAAGAAGAATCCGGTCACGCCCGATGAAGACATGGCACATTCGAGGGAAGTCGGAATAACAGAGGATAATGTATGCTAAGATCGAATTTCTTAGCGGTCAGTCCTCTCTGTCGACCCCTGCGGAGAAATAGCGTGATGGTTAGTTTAGTTAGTTAAATCTTGGCGTGTTTCAAACTCGCAACCTCTAGGTTCGGACCCAATGAGGCGAGCGCTCTACCGCAGAGGTCGTCGACATAAAGAGGAAGTAAGAATAATTATCTGAATATATAACGATTGTTGCGAAAAAAATGTTGTCATGTGAAAAGCATTAATAATGTTGATTATTTGTTGTTATGTGATATACCTACATACTAGCGATTATAAAACTGGAAAACCCGCACCCACTATCATTCTGTTTATACTACTCGTTGACAATCTTCAGAGACTCCCGAGGTAGACGACCGCCCTTTATTAGTTATTACTTACAATCATGCACTAATATAGGTATCCTGTGCAGTGTACATGTGCTACCAGCTTTTCTAACATGTTTTACTTCTTAAACTAATTAAGATCTAATAAATTAATTAAAAATTACTTTGTAATCACCGCCTTATTAATATATACATATCATGTTTCGAAAGCGAAGCTTTCCTCACCAGGAATATACAGAATACTAAAAAATAATATTGTCGAATACAGACAAATGATAAACATAATGTAAGAATAGACAAATTATAAACATAGAACAAAATAATGAAAGAATAGACAAATTATAAACATAAACAAAAATTGATTAAAGTAGTTAATAATTAATCAAAAATTATTATAAAACATTGGAAAACAAATTTTAATATTTACTTTAATATGAAAATCAATTCAAGAGATCGCTTTTTTATACGAATACCGCATAAGAATCTCAACTGCTCCCAATCGTTTGGAGCCAGTGAGGCGATACTGAAAGTATCTTCCACCCTGGAACGTGCACAAATATACTACATATTATTTTTATATGAATTAATTGCGAAACACCACAAATTAATTCATATTAATTGATAAACTAAAGTTTTTAAGACAAGATTTTTGTGCATAGCGCAAAGGGTAACAATTATTTTTATAAACAATAATTATTAGCCTGAAATACTCATCCAAATTGAAAAAACCTTCCGAGAAAAGATAAATGTCGCCGACAGGACTAATATAATAAAAAACAGTAATTATTGAATGAAACACTAGTATATATTGATTAACTTGGCGGGTTTGCGATAAGCCGACGTAGCCCAACGGTAGAGCATCTGACCGGCAATCAGAAGGGTGCAGGTTCGAGTCCTGTCGGAGACGTTTATCTTTTCTCGGAAGGTTTTTTCAATTTGGATGAGTGTTTCAGGCTAATAATTATTGTTTATAAAAATAATTGTTACAAATTAATTCAATAAAATTTACTTGCGCACGCCAGGATTTGAACCCGCGACCTTTGGATTCGTAGTCGAGAGCCTTACCCCTCGACCATGGAGGATATATCTCGATGTGTCTAAATCACATATGTTATGTGGACGACATGATTCTCCTAGCTCCGTCAATCAAGGGATTAAGAATAGCATTACATGTGTGAAGAATACGCTACGTACCACAATATGATATACAACCCCGAGAAGACGGAAATAATTGTATTCAACCACGGAAAAAATTCCGAGAAGATGCTTCCCGTACACCTTATTGGGGAAAGATTATAAAACATCGAAGAACGTTAAATATTTGGGGCATTAATGGCATCAATGAAGACCTCTCGAATGATGGCAAAATTGAACAGCAAAGGAGTAGTGTCAGTATCGTCTCCTATAAGTGCTCGCAGATTTTACAAATGCAGAAGCAATGTTAAAAAAAACATTATTAAATGCGCTATGTATGAATTTACGTACTTGTGAAATATAATTTTATTACCCAAACATCACGATGGAACGACTCCAATCCAATATAATAACACCTTCAGAATTATATATGAGATACGGCAGTGCATCGGCAATGTTCACGGAGCAACGAATGAATGGACACTGGGTCACAGGATCCAAAATGCAGTTAATGACCTCTGACAACACGGTGGTGACCGCAGCCTACCAGAACCAAGCGCCACTCCCGAGTGAGCGCTGGGTCCGAGCACACCCAGGACCATGCCCGACATAACTGTTTATTTTATGTTTAAACTATGTATTACTTTACTTTTATTTTATTTGTGTACCATAATATGTTACCTTACTTTTGTAATTTAATATTATTTACAATATGTATGACGGGACATGTAGGATTGCACCGACCTCCTCGCAATCTGAAATAAACAACTTACTTCATCATATGATATTAAAAATTAATATAAGGAACTAAAAGCAGTAGAGTAAAAAAAAACATATCGTATCTACATTTACGAGTATTAGTAGTCCTACTTTGTAAATTTGACATTTACCTCAATTTTGTTTGTATAGGTGTAATAGCTGTAACAAAAATAAAAAATAAAATACTAAAATGTTTGCCGAAATGAATCTTTTGAATTTATTTATTTATTACAATAGATTTTAAAGAACAAAAAATATTGTCTTTGAATATTAACATTGTTCAAAAATACAAATTAAGTAGGTAAGTACTATTTAAATAACCTGAAAAATATTTTACAATAATACAATGTATTCTATATATTCCCGATGAGGAAAGCATCGCTTTCGAAAGACGTTGATTTTTTTTTACTCCACACAGGAGGCTCTGAGGAAAATAATTTCCCTCAATCATCTTTGGGGATGCTGTGTGGGGGGGTCTTTTAGAGGATAGGAAGGAGTGAACTCGGGCCTCGAAGAGACCCATGTTGTACGAGGAAGGAAACGCAGAGGCCGGCAGATCATTCCACAGCCGAGCTGTTGAATACAAGAACGAGTTGTAGAAGCGACCCGTTGTCATGTGCAAAATTTCAACCGTGTACAAACGTTGGGTGCGCGTTTGGCGGGTTTCCCGACTATCCACTGGTGCCGAAAAGATCAAAAAAACAAAACGTGACTAACCTTTCCAGTTGTCAAAAACAAACCACTGATCCAAAATGGCTGATAATGCTAACATATGATAAACATATGTGTACCAACATACCAAAAAAAAAATCGATAATCGAATGTACACAGCCCGCGAAAATTCAAAATTCACCTTTTCTTTTGAACACACCTCATATATATTAATAAAGTGGTGAATACAAATAATTTTTAATTAATTTATTAATAATTGAAGAAATTATAAGATATTTAAATTTGATTTAATAATAATAAAAATTAATAAGTATAATTCCAATGTATCCAATACAATAAATTATTTTTTTCTTGAAATAATCATAGATCAACTAATAATTTTTTTAT
>JAHDVE020000800.1:0-21341 GCA_022606495.2 Halesus radiatus
CAAAAATTGTCCAATGATACCAAATTAAGCCCTAAATCGCCCTAATTGTCAAAATACGTCAAAATCATCGAAAACGTCAAAAAAACGTAAAAAAACGTCAAAACACGTCAAAACACGTCCAAAAACGTCAAAAAAAACGTCAAAAAACGTCAAAAAACGTCAAAAAACGTCAAAAATCGTCAAAAATTGTCCAATGATACCAAATTAAGCCCTAAATCTCCCTAATTGTCTCAATACGTCAAAATCATCGATAACGTCGAAAAACGTCAAAAAACGTCAAAAAACGTCAAAAAAACGTCAAAACACGTCAAAAAACGTCAAAAATTGTCCAATGATACCAAATTAAGCCCTTTATCGCAATAATTGTCAAAAAACGTCAAAAAACATCAAAACACGTCATAAAACGTCGAAAAACGTCAAAATACGTCAAAAAACTTGAAAAAACACGTCAAAAAACGTCAAAAAACGTCAAAAATTGTCCGATGATACCAAATTAAGCCCTAAATCGCCCTAATTGTCAAAAGACGTCAAAATCATCGAAATCGTCAAAAAAAACGTAAAAAAACGTCAAAACACGTCAAAAAACGTCAAAAAAACGTCAAAATTCGTCAAAAAACTTGAAAAAACACGTCAAAAATTGTCAAAAAACGTCAAAAATTGTCCAATGATACCAAATTAAGCCCTAAATCGATCTAATTGTCAAAATACGTCAAAATCATCGAAAACGTCAAAAAAACGTAAAAAAAACGTCAAAACACGTCAAAACACGAAAAAAAACGTCAAAAAAAACGTCAAAATACGTCAAAAAACGTCAATAAAACGTCAAAAAACGTCAAAAAACGTCAAAAATTGTCCAATGATACCAAATTAAGCCCTAAATCGCCCTAATTGTCAAAATACGTCAAAATCATCGAAAACGTCAAAAAAAACGTAACAAAACGTCAAAACACGTCATAAAACGTCAAAAAAACGTCAAAATACGTCAAAAAACTTGAAAAAACACGTCAAAAATTGTCAAAAAACGTCAAAAATTGTCCAATGATACCAAATTAAGCCCTAAATCGATCTAATTGTCAAAATACGTCAAGATCATCGAAAACGTCAAAAAAACGTAAAAAAAACGTCAAAACACGTCAAAACACGTAAAAAAACGTCAAAAAAAACGTCAAAATACGTCAAAAAACGTCAATAAAACGTCAAAAAACGTCAAAAAACGTCAAAAATTGTCCAATGATACCAAATTAAGCCCTAAATCGCCCTAATTGTCAAAATACGTCAAAATCATCGAAAACGTCAAAAAAAACGTAACAAAACGTCAAAACACGTCATAAAACGTCAAAAAAACGTCAACACAAGCCACCAAAAACTTGAAAATACGGTCAAAAATTGTCAAACGTCAAAATTGGTTCAATGATACCAAATTAAGCCCCTAAATCGATCTTAATTGTCAAAATACGTCAAAATCATCGAAAACGTCGAAAAACGTCAAAAAAAACTCCAAAAAACGTCATAAAAACGTCATAAATTGTCCATTGATACCAAATTAAGCCCTAATTGTCAAAATACGTCATAGTCGTCGAAAACAGCGAAAAACGTCAAAAAAAAACGTAAAAACGTCAAAAAACGTCAAAAAATCGTCAAAAAAACCCAAAAAATCGTCAAAAAAACGTCATAAACGTCAAAAAAAACCTCAACAAACCTCAAAAAACGTCAAAAATTGTCATTGATACCAAATTATGCCCTAAAACGCCCTAATTGTCAAAATCATCGAAAACGTCAAAAAATGTCAAAAAAACGTCAAAAAACGTCAAAAAACGTAAAAAAAAAACGTCAATAAAACGTCAAAAAACGTCAAAAAACGTCAAAAAAACGTTAAAATTTGTCCTATGATACCAAATTAAGCCCTTAATCGCCCTAATTGTCAAAATCATCGAAAACGTCAAAAAAACGTCAAAAAACGTCAAAAAAACTTCAAAACAAGTCAGAAAACGTCAAAAATTGTTAATTGATACCAAATTAATCCGTAAATCGCCCTATTTGTCAAAATACGTCAAAATCATCGAAAACGTCGAAAAACGTCGAAAAAAGGTCAAAAAACGTAAAAAAACGTCAAAAAAACGTCATAAATTGTCCATTGATACCAAATTAAGCCCTAATTGTCAAAATACGTCATAGTCATCAAAAACAGCGAAAAACGTCAAAAAAACGTAAAAACGTAAAAACGTCAAAAAACGTCAAAAAAAACCTCAACAAACCTCAAAAAACGTCAAAAATTGTCATTAATTGATACCAAATTAAGCCCTAAATCGCCCTAATTGTCAAACACATCGAAAACGTCAAAAAATGTCAAAAAAAAGTCAAAAAAACGTCAAAAAACGTCAAAAAAAAACGTCAAAAACGTCAAAAAAACGTCATAAATTGTCCATTGATACCAAATTAAGCCCTAATTGTCAAAATACATCATAATCATCACAAACAGCGAAAAACGTCAAAAAAACGTAAAAACGTAAAAAAACGTTAAAAAACGTCAAAAAAACCCAAAAAAACGTCAAAAAACGTCAAAAAAAACCTCAAAAAACGTCAAAAAAACATCAAAAAACGTCAAAAAAACGTCAAAAAAACATCAAAAAACGTCAAAAAAAACGTCAAAAAACGTCAAAAAAACGTTAAAATTTGTCCAATGATACCAAATTAAGCCCTTAATCGCCCTAATTGTCAAAATCATCGAAAACGTCAAAAAAAACATCAAAAAACGTCAAAAAAACTTCAAAAAAAGTCAGAAAACGTCAAAAATTGTTAATTGATACCAAATTAACCCCTAAATCGCCCTATTTCTCAAAATACGTCAAAATCATCGAAAACGTCGAAAAACGTCGAAAAAAGGCCAAAAAACGTCAAAAAAAGTCAAAAAACGTGAAAAAACGCAAAAAAACGTTAAAATTTGTCCAATGATACCAAATTAAGCCCTTAATCACCCTAATTGTCAAAATCATCGAAAACGTCAAAAAAACGTCAAAAAAAGTCAAAAAAACGTTAAAAATTGTTACCAAATTAAGCCCTAAATTGCCCTAATTGTCAAAGTACGTCAAAATCATCGAAAACGTCGAAAAACGTCGAAAAAACGTCAAAAAACGTAAAAAAAATAATTATAACTAATTGTCAAATTACGTCAAAATCATCTTAAACGTAAAAAACGTCAAAAAAACATCAAAAAAACGTAAAAAAAACGTCAAAAAAAGTCTAATGATTGTGTTTTTAATACAATCAAAACGTTGCGTGATGGTTTTAGCGACGTTTCATTTATAAGAAATACGTCGAGGCTGTAATTGTGTAGAAATTCTATTATTTCTTCACGGTATGCTAGTACTGTGCCATTGGCGTTCCAGTACGCTGTTTGTAAGTTTAATTTATTGGCACGTTGTCTAGCCATTGTGTTTCTTAATGTATGTCTGTATGGCCGGTTTACATGGGTACTGGTGATGGGCTCAGACCTGGGAGTATTTCTTTGAGGCTGGGGCTGAGGGCGGGAAAAGTCTTGATTAAGCCGGTAATCTTGACGGTACTCGTTGTAATGGTTGTTTCTAAATGGTTGTCGTTGGTAATTGTAATTGCGATTTCTATTGTAATTAAATTGATTATGCTGCGGTCTGGCAGGACATCCCTTGTAGCGTGTGAGCACCCTCGCAGAGGGCACACTTGGCTGGAGTATCGATCGGTTTTTTACACGCCGAGGACCTGTGGGGCTCTCCGCATTTAACGCAGCGCTCCTGGCGTGGCAGCAGTTTGCCGAGTAGCCGTGTGTCTGGCAACGGAAACATTGCCCCATCCTAGTTTTATTACGTAATGATTCTACATGGATCCGGAGATGGAGGACTGTTTACAGCTCGGTGAAGATGAGTTTCGCATCTTCGTTTTTCGTCAGGTTGACCATTACTAGTGGAATTGGTTGACGAGACCGACCAGATTTCATTCTGTGGACTTAGACAACTGAGTATTTAAGGGCAAGTTCAACTTTGACTTCATCACTTTAAATATCTTCAGGGATGCCTCTGATGACCACCTTCAGAGGCTTATCCTCTGGGAGCCGATACGAGTGATGCTCGATGTTTTTTGCAAGTAAGATTCTAGTTATGTTACTGTGTTCTCTGGGTGTGTTTGTTTGGATATGAATGAATTTACCCATGTTTTTCGTAAAAAAGTTTATGCCTTTATCTTCAAAGCTTCGGAATAGGGTGGTCGTCTCGTTTTTCTTATGTAAGACAATTGGGTGAATTCGAGCGAATTTACGAGGTGGTTGTTCGGCCGTGATTTGATCTTCCTGCTCTGAGGAGGTGCCTGGTATGGGGGAGGGTGTCCTCAGTGCTGCAAATTTATTGTTTGCATATGACTAATCTGGGGAAGATAGTCGCGCTTCAAAGTTGTTTTTTTTTTAACGGGGGGAGGAACTGGGAGAATTTGTATGAGAATTTACAGGGGACAAGGTGCCCCTTGAGCAAGTTTACGCCCGGAGACTAGATTGAATCCTGTCTCATCGGAGGAAGAATAACATTCTTCCATGTCTGAATCGGCGAAGTGGATTCCTGGATTGGGAGAGGGTAGCCGCCGTGGAGAAGGATGCCGCTGTGGAGAGAGTGGCGACTGGGCTGGTGTTACGCATTGAGATTGAGAAGCCATCTCTTTAATTAATTAATTTATTTATTTATTGAGCTGGATTTTTTCCTCGGGTGATATATTTTGATTAATTCTCGCAAACATGAAAGCAGCCAGGTTGTTTTCGTAGGCGTTCATGATTCTAAATTTAGAATTTTTAAATTCTAGGATTGAAGTGTAATTAGTTAATTTGGGTGGCAACCGTCTGGGAACGATACTAATCTGTTGGTAAAACCCGTTTTGAAAATGAGTCCCTAATGGGGGTTTAACCGAAAATTGAGTGATTTTATTTAACAAAGGCCATGATTGTCCGTGGGGTGATTTTTTTTAATGTTTGGGCCGGGGGAAAACGCGGATGAATTGTTTAAAAATGTGGAATTTATGTATGTATATTTTTTATTATATCAAAATTATTTGACGTCGGTGGGAGGTGATAAAATTGTTGAACTCTGACAAAAAAAAAACAATATGACAAGTGCAAGGTAAATCCAAATACTCTCACCAGAGATGACAGCAGGATGAATGCTGGGGATACTGTATCTTGCTGGATGCTCAGCGCTGATTGAGTGGTTTGTACCAGGTATATGGATGGTCTTACTCGTCTTTCGGACGGGATCCGAAAATATGGAGAATAAACCACGAAAGTTCAAAGCACTTGCCCTTGGGTCTGTATCACGGATGGTGTTTTGATCACTAAAGATTAATTTGAATTCGACACATAAATGCGTGGGTGCGCCACTTATCGCGAAATATCTCCGAAAGAACCAAAAACACGTCTTTTTACTTTATAACTAGATGATTGTATTAAAAACACACTAATTGGCGAAATCACTACTGTTCATGTAGGGAGTTATTGACTGTTCCGTGGATGAAACGAGACATGAATGAGCATGTATGAGCATGTAATGAGCATGTATGGGCTTTTATAGGCCGTGTGTTGGGTATGTATTTGAACAAGTTTTAACTTATACGTATTTTGTTATGACGATTTTGTTTGTTTCACAGCTCTTTCAACTGACACGTGTTGTTTTGATCAAGTTTCGTACAAGTTTTAACTTGCGTGAATTTTGTTTACGTCTTATCTATGTGCCTTTATATGGCCCGTTTGATATAATACCTATTTATAATAATATAAATACATGTTATGATTATTGCTCGTGCTGTCAGTGGTGCACACAAAAGTGTAATAATTTTTATTGAAATTAAAGAATGTAATCTGGACGGTAGAAGGTAAATAGGTATATAAGTAATTCTCTTGGACTGAGTACTCGAAAACACCATTAGACCAATAGGGTCGTTATTCTGGAAACGATAATTTAAAAGGATGAATCTTTAGTTTTGCTCTGAATTCAGTAGAACTGTCGATTTTTCGCAAATGTGAAGGAAGTTTGTTCCAGGCTGTTGGGCCTGCCACCGCAAAAGCTCGGTCTCCGAAATTGGTATAGGGATTGCGTTTAGGTACTGAGAGTCTTCCTATGGCCGTTGAAGACGCTGATCGAAGAGATGATTGCCTAGTGTTGACATCGTTTGGAGTGCATAGTTCCGCCAAGTAGGGTGGTGCCATATCGTGTATCGCCTTAAAGACCATCATAAAGAAGATTAAGCAGATGTTGAGATATGTGGGAGTATTTTTTTTTGTTATGTAGTAAATTTTTTTTATTTTTTTATTTAAATAATCCTTTTAGTTTCCTTTTTTCAAATTTAATACCTCCCTAATTGAGAAATTCTCGTTTAGGGAGGGAGTACTAATATTTATTGTTACACATTTAATAATTTCAACTTGATGTTCTGGTGACTATACACTAATTTAAAAAATAAAATAAAATAAAAGGAAATTTTTAAAAATACAATATATCTGTATAATGTATGTATCTAAACACATATTCATTTTTCCCAAGTGAACTTATAATATACACCTAAAATTAGTTTCTTGTAAAATGTATTTTAAGTTTTTTCTTAAAAAAATCAAAAAAATTTTCATCTTGTATATCTTTGGGAAGTTCGTTAAAACATTTTATGGCAGAATATGTGTAATGGTGTTGAACTGTTGTTGTATTAAGTTTAGGGATTATTATTTGTCGTGTGGTCTCGGCCTGGTGCTCAATGACTGTAATTTTAGATTTTCTTTATGGATTTGAAGTAATGAATTTTTTTGATATATTGTGTTTAAATCTAAGACTTTAAATTCGTTGAATAACTCACAGGTAGAAAAATAAGATGGTTTTTTTAGAATTATTTTAATCAGTCTTCTTTGGACTATTTCCAATGGGGCTAAGTTAGTTTTAAACGCTCCTCCCCAGCCTATTATTCCATATTGTAGTATTGATTGTGCTAAAGCATAGTAAACCTTCAGTAGCATAGATTTTTGTAAAATATTTCTTAATTTGAGGAATATGTAGTATAGTTGTCGAATTCGTTTAATATTTTGGTCAATATGTTCTGTCCATTTTATGTGTTGATCTATTGTTATTCCCAAATATTTTGTATGATTCTTTTTTGTCAATGTAGAGCATTTGGGTGAATTGCAGTTATCGGTATAATTTTTACAAGAGCTATGTATAATAATTTGGTAATTTGTTGAATGAAGGTTTTTGTCCGATAGTGTAAATGTCATGAAGTAAGTTTTGTCCGAGTTTAAGGGTAGGTAATTGTCATCCAGCCATTATTTCAGACTGTTTATTTCAATATTCGCACTTCGATAGGCCCATGTTTTTTTTCTATGATTAAAACTGTGTCGTAAGCAAAAGATATAATTTTTCCTATTTTTGGAACACCAAGCATGTCATTTACGTAAATAATGAACAGTATTGGTCGCAGAACTGTTCCTTAGGGGATTCCAAATTCTGAATGGGTCGGTTCGCTCAATATATTATTAACTTTTACGTGTTGATGTCGTTTATGTAAATAACTTTGGAACCATTCTTTTACTGTTCCTTGAATTCCAATATTTTATAATTTTTTGATTAGTTTCTTATGGCATGTTCCTTAAGTCGGTGAATATACTTAAACATTTGTTTCCCGAGTCAAGAGCATTATATATTATAGAGCTTAATTTCGCGATTGCATCTTGTGTACCCAATTTTTCTCGGAAGCCGTATTGGTTATCATTAATTACTTTATTTGATTTGATGTGCTTATTTAATTGGGACTTTACGACTTTTTCAAATATTTTACCTACGTTTGATACAATAGATATGGGACAATAGTTTGAGATGTCGTATGCAATCCCCGATTTGAATAAAGGGGTTATTATTGTATTTTTATATGTTTTTGGGAAAATTCCTTTTTGTATGCTGTTATTAAGGATGTGTGTAATCGGTTTTGATAAAAATTGTCTCATTTGTTTTAATAAATTAACTGTGATATGGTCGAAACCAGGGCTTGCAGACACTCGTAAGTCCATTATTATGTTTTCTATTTCTTTTTGGGTGCATCTGTCAAATTTCTCGAAGACTTTGGGGCAAGTCTGTGCGGTTGTAATTAGAGTATTTTTTAGTTGGTTATTGTCATTTTTTTGCTAGATTCTCTCCGACTTTAGCGAAGTAGTTATTAAAAATGTTTGCAATTTTAGCTGGTTCTTTTTTTGACTCTGTTGTTTCGTTATCGTATGTTATTTTATCTATCTGTTGGTTGCGCTGGTTCATTGAATTCCTTTATCACAAATTATATTATTACCAATTGATTTGCTCAAAATATGCAGGGGTAAAATAGGGAAAGGTAATGATGGAATCCAAACGACTTACCCTTTATCCTTGTTTCGTTACAAGACTCTTCTTTGTGGTGGCACTTGAGCACATATGTAAATGTTCAACATAAATTACAGACATTAAATGTCTGCAGCGGATCACACTAACGAATACCACGGCGGTGTAGTAAAACAATAGATTGATAGCATAAAACACAAGACGAATTGCGTTGCGAGTGCGGATGGTGCGTGCTTGACGAGATCACAGGTGACAATGTGTTGCGAGTAGAGTCGATGGACTAGGTATGGATTACAATTGGGTAGGTTTATTAGGATGCATATCATTGTGCAAATCAACTATTAGGCTATCCGAATTTAACCGTAACCGGCGCAACCATCGCGCCCGCCTTGAAAGGGTGAGAAATTACCCCTTTCGAAACCATATTGCGGAAACAAATATCAATAAACAAACAAATATAAATCATAAGTTTCCTTACATATACAACAACAAAAACAAAACTAAACCTAAAGCTATAGTTACATACTATTGCGTCGGCAAAGGGTATAGCCTTACTACTGGACGAATGTATGTTCCTAATATCGTTTTGATACGAGCAACACGAATTACTTCGTCCTTTCCAGGAAAAACCTCAATAATTATAACTAACTAACTAACCATCACGCCGTTTCCCCGCAGGGGTAGGCAGAGAGGATGGACCGCCAAACAACTCGATCTTGGCATACACTTCTTGCTTCATTCACATTCATACAACGCCTCATACATTCTCTTCTGTTATTCCGACTTCTGACATGGCCCGACTCGAGTATTTGATTCACTTGATCGTGCCATGTCTTCCTCGGGCGTCCCCGGCTTCTTCTTCCATTCACATTCGCGTCATATATTCTCCTTACACTCCTTTCTTCGTTCATTCGCTCTACATGCCCAAACCATCTAAGCGTCCCTTTCTTAATCTTGCTCACTACGCTTACATCAGCCTTGCATTCTTTACGAATCTCAACATTTTTCACTCGATCATACATGGTTTTACCACACATTCGTCTCAGAGATCTCATTTCTACAGCATTCAGTCTACTTTCATCCTTCTCTGCCAGTTCCATGCCTCACTGCCATACATCAAGGTTGGTATCAGCACTCCATTGTGGACTGCTAGCTTCGCTTCCATGGACAACTTTTTGTTTGCGCCAACCGCGTTCAGTCCTCCGTAATTATAATAATTATAGCTAGCGGCCAATGCAAGGGTGGGGCGTTCTCAGTTCCTACAATTACTACAGAACCGACCTTCACTGGATTTACGGGAGTGTTCCGTTTTGGACGTACTTGCAGGGTATGCAAGTAATCCAACCTCCAACGTTTCCAGAACGATTGAATCAATTTATCGAGCAAATCATGACGCGATAGGAGGTTCAAATTATCTCCTTCGATTTCAACAGCATGTAGGTGTTTCAACGGAATGGTCGTTAAGAAATGAGCGGGTGTTAATGCGATAGGTTCAGATGGGTCCGAAGAAAGTGTTCTACATAATGGGCTTGAATTCAAAATGGCTTCTACCTGTGCGAGAATTGTTATTGTCTCTTCAAACGATAGTATCTGATCTCCAATCACACGATATAGATGAGTCTTCATGCTCTTTATATTTGATTCCCAATTTCCACCGAAGTGAGGTGCTATGGGTGCATTAAGGTGCCAGCTAATCCTATTATTAGCCAATGTGCATGCAAATTCTTCACCGAATTGTGAAGACGTTAAAAATGCATGTAATTCACTCAACTTTCTCTTGGTCGGAGTACAAATTTGAATATATTCATGAAACATTCAGTACTTAAACTTGACGCTAGCTCAAGGTGTATAGCCCTAGTCGTTAAACACACGAATAAGCAAATATATGCTTTGTTGGAATGAATTCCACGTCCACGTGATATGGTTACTCTTAAAGCCCCAGAAAAATCTACGCCGACATGAGTAAATAGCTTTATAGAAGCGGTGACACGACAAGCATTATGATCTGCCATTAAAGGAGCCACTGTTTTAGGATGTAGCCGGAAACACGAATTACATTTGTGCACTCGATTCCTAATTAAACTGCGGGCCGACAGTATCCAATATTTCTGTCTCAAAATAGATATCAATAATGCGGGACCCGAGTGACAATGAATCTTGTGGTAATGATCCACCAATAAATTCATAATGTGATCCTTTCGTGGAAGGATTATGGGGTGTTTTTGATCGTACTCTAAATCTGAATTTACCAAACGACCCCCTAATCTTATGAGTCCGTCCTGCTAGAACGGCCTCAAACGTTGAAACACGGGGTTACACGTCTTCCCTTGTTTCGGATTTGATAATTCACGAGGAAAGTAAGCCGATTGTATTTCTCGAAATACTCTAAGTTCAGCAAACTCTAAATCCGCACTACTTATGTACTCTCGATGCGGCAATACTTTTTATAAATCGGAATACATAGATTGTACTTCTTAAGAATTTGTTCCAAGACGAAAAACGTTTAGACAAGGTGAGTATTTCATACTCTTCTAATCTAGATGTTACTACCAATGATATAATCTTCTGTTCAGGCGGGTCAGATATCATGGTGACATTATATGCGGTAATAGGCCAAGTAATTTTTATTTAATTAATTTGTGTTGTTTCACAATTAATTCATTTAAAAATAATAAATATATAGTATATTTGCGCACGTTCCAGAGTGGAAGATACTTTCAGTATCGCCCTGGTGAAAGACCACCATTCAGAATTGAAACGTTGCTTGAAATTGCTTTTAGCCGTGTTTGGTGACCAGATCTGAATAGCCAGGTATTTACCTTCCTCTTCCCCTTCTCCTTTCTCTCCCCAATACCTTCAGCCTCACAACATTCCCCAATTGGGAATGCCATAGTCTCACTGGCTCCAGACGGTTGGGAGCAGTTTGGGACTCTTGTGCGGTATTCATATAAAAAAAAAAAAAAAAAAGGCCACTGGTTGGGCCTAAATTTCATCCACGATGGCCCAAAAAACCATAACGGGTTATTTAATATTTGAGCGGGAGTAAGCCTACGTGACAAACAATCCGCGGGATTATCTGTGCCTGCGACATGATAAAAACAGGTCGCCGATAATTCAGATTGAATTTTAGCTACTCTATTAGCCACGAATGTTCCCCATCTATGGGGAGACGACTGAATCCAACAGAGTGCTACTGTTGAATCACTAAATGCGAAGATATTATCAATTTGCAAACGTTTTTCGCAGGTGTCTACTACATTACGCATTAATTTTGCTAGTATTGACGCGGCGCAAAGTTCTAATCGTGCGATAGAAACAACTTTCAGCGGAGACACCTTTGTTTTAACACAAGCGATATGTACCGAATTGACACCATGGTTGTGTACGTGAAAATAAACCACACCTCCGTAGGCCTTCTCGCTAGCATCTGCGAAACCCACAATAGTTACAACGCTTCTAGACGTTATGCTAACGTGACGTGGAATCTGTATTTTATTGAGGCAGGATAATTCCTCACAAAATTGCGACCATACTTTAACAATATCTGCGGGAGGCAAATCATCCCAATCGCATTTATATATCCATAACTGCTTAATTAACAGCTTGGAATAAAGGACTACAGGCGCTATGAAACCCATGATGTCCCATATTTTGGCGACACAAGACAATATATTACGCTTCGTACAGCTGACTTCGGGTGCGGAAGCGACAAACGTGAATAAATCTGAATTTGGTGACCAGTGCAAGCCTAACACTTTATGCATGCACAGTTCATCAAATTCTTTAATCGCGGATAAGCGATGTGAATCTGGAATAGAATCCAGAACATTTTGGGAATTGCTTGTCCACTTGACAAGGTCGAATTGGCCAGTCTTCAACAACGCAATTAACTGGGAGGCCGATTCTTTAGCACTCTCCTCAGTTTCTACACTATAAACAAAATCATTCATATACAAAAATTCCTCAATAATTTTCTTTGCTTCAGGAAAAGCTTCTCCTTCATCGCAGGCCAACTTTCTGACAGTGCGCAAAGCTTGAAATGGGCTAGATGTTAGGCCAAAACAGACGCGGTTAAACTGATAAATCTTCATATCCTCGTGAGGCGAGAAGCGATATAAAATCCTTTGGTATCTTCGATCACTCTCCCGCACTTCTATACACAAAAACATTTTGCGTATATCAGCTCCGCCCTTTTAAGAGTATTCTGTGTTATTTACCCTAAAAAATATGGATAATAATTCTTTATCTTAGCTTAAATACATTCTTGAATATAATGGAAACAATCACTCTATAATTTTTATTAGCGTCTTGCAATATATCGTAAGGAATAAATACAGTTAGCTTCTTTTTTTTCAGTTTAACATTAAATTTAGTTTTGATAATTTAACTGCATCTCTTTATATGGTCTATAAATAACGAGTAATGATAGCCTGTCCTAAAAGAGAAAATAAATTTTTAAAAAAATAATAATAATAATAAATTCGTAGAATAGACGTAATATAAGAATAGGAAGTAATATTTGTACAGCGCCCCTGAGGTGATTTCTCACAAAAGCGGCACTATAGAAATGGTCCGATTATTATTATTATTATTATGGTGAATTATAATTTCAGTATTATTGCTATTGCTTTGAAACGTCTTTCTGCTGTTGTCAAGAACCTCGAAATTTGTATTACTATTTGTACGGGACAAGATCTGTAAACTCTTACTGCACGTTTAGAAGAAGAAGATTATGCTGGCCACTTCGACGCTTCAGAGCAGGTTAGGAAGGAAGGGGGAAGGTGTATGCCTTGAGGGGGGGAAATGCCTTGAAAAAGGCAAACGATTTCTTGCAAGGAGCTGGTGAAGGTGAAGAAAAGTCTTGATCGGTTTTCAGGCCGGGTGAAGATGCAGGCGAAGTAGGCAGAAGAGGTGTTGAATCCGTGAGAATACTCTACCTTTTTAGAATTGCAACCGTTGCTTAAGTACTCCGGTGCGATACCGTGCTGAGAGGAGCCGGCGTATCGGGCAGTTTGAACTCGTGAATTTTTCGCGAGCTGCCGTAGATTCTGTCAATCTTGGATCGACTTAATCAAAAAATTAGGATGTGAACCTCGATCTCCTGCCTGAATTGAGCCTATTGCAATCTTCACCTATTTTTTATTAAAGAAGCCAAAATTATTACAAAAAATGTCGTGGCGGTCAAAGTAGGACAGTTGATACTTTGCTGCCGAATTACAGAAAAATGCATTGTAAAAACATAAATTGAGTAAGGTTATTCGATTCCGCGGGTGCTAATGAACAGATCAGAAAAGATCGTTTATTTAGATCAGTCACCGCAGCCGCAGGAATCGCTTACAAAGACAGACAATTTTGATAGAACAATAATTTTTGACAAGTTTTTTGTGGGTCGCAAGGGCCCAACCAATGGGGGCTCGTTTAGCTTTCGGGACCGTCGCCGGGAGTGACTGTAGAAGTGGCGGGGGTCGGAGAAATGTCCCGTTAGTGGCCAGTAGCGGCTCGGCACGAAAACGACATTCAGGGGCGTAGAAAAACGAGGACGATAACGTGCACTGTTTATCGTTCTCTTCCTCTACACGCCCGGAACCCCGTTTAGCGAGAGGCATATGAAATGATATATGAAATCGGGCGTTTGCACAAATCTTCATTTGTACAGACATAGTTCGATATAGAGATTTGTATCTAAGTCGCGTCTCCATCGATGAAAATAAATTATGAAATCGGGCGTTGCACAATTCAACATTTGTGCAGACATAGTTCGATAGATATTTGTATCTAGTCTCGTCTCTATCAAGTTGTGGTCAGGTCGTCTGTGTGAGCCCGACAGGTACTTCGTACGAGTTCGATATAGAGGATCGTATCTAGTCGCCGCTCCATCGAAGATGCACGAACCCAGTAGAGATTTTGTATCTAGTCGTGTCCCTACTGAGTTATGTACCGGTTTGATGTTATGCAAACGGAGGGTATTACAAACTTGATATTCAAGTCTGGTATACTATTTCTATTTCAAAATGACAATATTTCTACTGTTGTCGAAAACTCAAACCTATAGTGATACACTTTATTGATTTTTTGGATTGCTTTCAATTCTTGTTTTTCATTTTTTATATTTCATACTATTACAAAAACCTTTCAATATTTCCACACACTATTATATGTATGCTTCATCAACTTTAAAAATGGAAGATACAACAAATCTACTACATAGTATGTCACAGGCTCCGTGTACCGAAACAAATAGTGCTATAGAAGTTCGACAAGTCCTAATTCAATCTAACGTAAAAATACTTTCCATGAATATCAGAAGCATTAACAAAAACCTCAATGGGCTATTGATTCTACTCACAGAACTCGATTCAGATTTTGGCTTGCTTATTCTGAGCGAATGCTGGATCAAAGATATCTTTATTTACTTTTTTATCCTGATAATATGGATTTTTTTTGGATCTAGAATTAGATGAAAATACAGAAATAAATAATATTAACATAAATGACCCGGTAATTTGTAATGAATTCCTATTACATTCCGAGCTTTCAATATACTCTATGAATATAAGAGGCATAAAAAAGATTTCGATTATACTATAGCTGTTCTCGAATCAATTCGTCATAGGTTTAGTATAATCATATTTAGTGAGGCTTGGCTAAAAGACTCCATTTTTATCCCAGACATTACTGGATATTCATCGCACAACACAAACAAAAAATACTCGCAAAATGATGGAGTTGTTGTTTACACTCGGAATGATGTCCTAACGTCCGTTGAAGAAATGGTTATTCCACATGCTAATTGACTTAAATTGCAACTTTCTAATAACGTATGTGTAATAGCAGTTTACAGATCTCCTTCTCAGGCACACATTGATACTTTTCTTGGCCATCTAAATGATTTACTCTGTTCTGTATTAACACATAACCATGAAGTGATTTTATGTGGTGATATAAATATAAATATTTTAGATATGAACAATTCAAAATGTCAATAATATATTTCACTTATGATTTACCATGGTTTAAAACCATATATTATCTCACCTACTAGAGTAACTTCAAGTACTGAAAGTTGCATTGATCACATTATGCTCAAATCAAAAGTGGATCCTCGGAGTGCTGTCTTCAGGACCGGTGTTACAGATCATTTTGCTACAATATTGAAATATCCAAAGTCCCTAGTAATAAATACACAAAAATCTGATGCAAAGCTAAAATTTATTGTAGATAATGACCTACTAAATTCAAAACTGAAAGGAAATCTGGAATACAGTTTTATCTACAAATGATGTTAATACAGCAACTGATAATTTCATAACATGTCTAAAAATGCATATTGAGAATTGCTCATCTACAAAGAAAATACATTGTAATAAAAAGTGTTTAAAACCGTGGATAACTTCTGGCATTGTTAACTGCCTCATAAAACGTGACAAAATACACAAGAATTTCCATAAAGAACCAAACAACAATAAACAATTAGCATATTACAAAAGATATAGAAATTGGTATACTAAAATTATAAGAACGACCAAACAATCATATTATAAGGAGAAGCTTGATGAGGTTAGATGCAACACAAAACAGCAATGGAAAATAATAAAAGAAGCATTGGATATGCAAAAAGAACCAGTTTCCATAAATAGACTAAATGTTAAAAATAAGATTGTATCTATAAATGATAATCCAACTCGCATTACTAACCATGTCAATGATTTTTTTAGTGATGTAGGTCAAAATTTTGCTAATCTTTTATGCAGTTCAAATAATACCAGTGAAGAATGTTTAATTGAAAATTGTAATCCAACACATTCATTACAAAACGCCTGTTTTGAATTTAACCCAACGAATTGTAAGGAAGTTCAAAAGGTTATTAATGAGCTTAAATCAGGTTTTTCAAGCGGAAATGACAGTATAAGTGCAATGGTCTACAAGCAAAATTGATCTGAATTAGCCATACCTATTTCACACATTGCAAATGTTAGCTTTGAGAAAGGCTTATTTCCTAATCACTGCAAAAATGCCAAAGTTGTACCTCTATTTAAAGGGGGGGATAACCTAAATGTTAATAACTATCAAACTATCTCCCTACTTAACACTTTATCAAAAATAATAGAGAAATTAGCTAAAATTAGATTGATGACTTATATAAAAAAAAATCACATGAAATTCTCTCAATTAATCAATTTGGCTTCAGAGAGAGTATGGGAACAAGTGATGCAGCTTTAAAAGTGACCACCACAGTCGTAGAAGCTCTAGATGCTGGCAACAAAGCATTGGCTGTCTTTCTAGACTTGTATAAGGCCTTTGATACCGTATCCCATGGTTTACTGCTTAAAAAACTTAATGCAATGGGTGTTGCTAATAAAGCACTAGATTGGTTCAGAACTTATCTTAGGAATAGAACACAGAGAGTAATGATTAATGATCATATTAGTTCAAATAAATCAATTGTATATGGTGTTCCTCAGGGTAGTGTTCTAGGTCCAATTTTGTTTTTATTATATATTAATGACCTTTGCAAATTATCATTCTTCGGTTCTTCAGTTGCATTTGCAGATGATACTGTTTTAGTGTTTACTGACGATACTTGGGATGATACTTATGCTAAGTGTGAGTCAGGATTAAAGATTTTTAAAAAGTAACTTGATCAAAACCTTTTAACTTTAAACACACAAAAAACTAAATATATTACTTTTAGCATTTCTTCCGTAAGTCAACCCTCTGTAGACTGTTCCTTAACAATGCATTGTTGTGTACACGAGTGCAATTGTCAATCGTTGGAAAGAGTAGACAATATAAAATATCTTGGCTTAATATAAATATTTAAAATGGAACGATCATATTACTGTATTAACAAACAAAATAAGAAAACTAGCCTATATCTTCAAGACCCTAAGAAATATATTGGACAAAGTTACACTAAAAACTGTATATTATGTACTTGTTCAATCTCTTCTTTCATACAATGGTTGTATGTTGGGGTTCGTGTTACAAGACTACACTAGAGTCCCTAAATGTTGCTCAAAAATTAATTTAAAAAATAATGTACAAGAAATGTTTTTTTTATATTCATCAAACCGATTATACAGTGAAAGTAAAATTATGACATTAAGGCAATTATGTATCTTATATGTTTTTTATTACTAGATGTATGAAAATTTGCTTACATCTAAATAAAGCTACAAAAACAAAACAATTGTACATAATACAAGCTCTGTGTAATTTTTTTAACAATATTGATACTGCTATAAGGTCACATCAAGTGCGAAATACTAGAATGGGTTCTTCTCTAATGTATTAGCCGGAAAATAACAGAATATCATTTGGACAAAGGAGTTTTTCTTGTAAAGCTCCTTTGTTATATAATCTGCTCAGTGACAACATTAAAACTATAGATACGCTAAATTTATTTAAAAAAGTAATCAAAAATCTATGTTAGCTGACAGTGGTGATTTCGCTTTATCCATGTTATCAATGTTGAAACATTATATACGCTCGATATTATGATTATTATCATTATTATCTATTTATTATCACTTACTTACTACTATTTACTTCTTATTACTTTTGATTACTACTTATTACCATTTACTTATAATTCTATTTTTTTACCTACATTTTATTATTTACTTAATACTATTTACATAATTTTTATTTTTATTTACATACTATTGTTTACCTATTTTTATTTTTAATTTTATTTAATTATTATTTACCTAGTTTTATCATTATTATGTACTTATTATTATATACCTCTTAATACTTACTTAATATTTAATGTGTATTATTATATGCTTATTAATATTTACTTATTATTATTATTTACCTATTATTATTATTTAACAATTATAATCTAAAATTTAATTTTTATTGTTTATCTACTACTAATATTTACTTATTAATATTTACTATTATTTACTTATTAATATTTACTATTATTTACTTTTAAATATTTAATATCATTTACTTATTAATATTTACTACTCTTCATTCATGTATTAGTATTTACTGATCATTATTAAAGTGCAAAGCCGCTCATCTCAACACAGGACTGTCTTAGGGAGATGGGTGTCTAATGTTTTTGTTGTCATATTTAAATTTAATGAAATTAAATAAATAAATAAAATAGTAATTAAGATTTGTCCAGCGCCCTTGAGGTTATTTTTCACAAAAACGGCGCTATACAAGTAATCCAATTATTATTATTATTAATTATGTAATTGAAAATACACTTTGTATATTCCACTTTACTTAAAATATATAAATATTTCAAATATTAATAATTTGAAATATTTATATATTTTAAGTAAAGTGGTCTACCAAAGAGTATTTTCAATTATATAATTAATAATGATGCCACAAAGTTATCAATCATTTGAAGAAATTATTATTATTATTATTCATGTAGAGGGCCTTTCGATGGGCCATTCGTAGTGGGCCAGCTGATGGCCCATCATATAGAGGTCCAATCTTCTAATGAAACAGTGAGACGGTGCTATATGAATATCTCACTCTTCCAGTGGTTTTGACCGGTCAAGAAATGCAGATAAAAAAAAATTTATTATTCTGTATACAGATGGCGTTAGCTTTGTTTACACCTCGCATACGTATATCTCCAGCATCTACGAAAATAGTATGGGTTTCGCAACTTTTGTAGTTTTATGGGATTGTATATTATACACTGAAGAATCGTTGAAAGTAATTTTCGTGTTATTTAGGTTTGACAAGGGACTTTTGAATTTTGAATGCTCCAGGCGCCGTTTGATTCAGGACCGGGCCTGAATGTATTAATCGTCAAAAACACACAAAAGTGTTAACATCCAAGTATTTTCATTTAACCAGTTAACAAAAGTTCCATCTGCGTAAACGTTCTCGTTCATATTCAATCCATTCTTAAGAGTTGAAGATTTACAACCTTTAGACAGATCGAGAACTTTCTGGCGGAAACATAGGTCCTCCGAATTGGATGAATTGACTAATATCGAAAAAGTTCATGCAGATGAAATTGTTGTTATCGTATGTTAATATTTTTAATGTTATTTAATGGTTACTTATATAAATATTTTTTTCAGTCTTGGGATGAGTTCTAAATGAGGTCTAAATGAGCTCTAAAGTGAAAATATTGTTGACTCCAACTAGAGTCAGAATAGAAAAACTGCAAAACGATAATGTAAAAAGTAAATATGAAAATTGTGTAGAGATGATTTGAATGATAAGGATATGAACGGTCTCAGCATAGTAAAGTAAGCCTTTGTGAATCTGCTAGAGAGGTATGTGGGATAAGTACGCAAGGTAGGAAGAAAGGTGATGCACGGTGGGATGATGAGATTAAAGCACTGGTCTCAGAGAAGAAGAAAGCGTGGTTATGTCTGATAGCGACTGGCAGTACTTCTAGCGAAGAGAGGGATAGAGCGAAAGAAGTTTATAAGGGATGCAAGAAAAAAGTACGTGCTGGAGTGAAAGAACGAAAGAAACGCCTGGAAGAGGAAGAGGGGATCAAAATGACAAACCACTTCCAAGAAAACATTAAACTGTTTTGTAAGGAAGTCAAAAGGTCCCGGAATGGTCCAGAAAGCGGATGTGTGAAAGTGATAAAATCGGAAGATGGAAAAATGCTGACGAATGAGAAAGATATAAAAGAGAGATGGATGAAATACTTTGAAGAGGTTGTCACACAACGGAACCTCTCGTTCCGTTACGTAAGCACATTTGTATTGGCAATCTTAGTAAAGTTCATCAATAGATCTAATATATAAAATATCCCCGACTAGCTCACCTCAGGGTAGATGGATGTATACGAGAAAGGGATACATCCGTCTTTTAATCGTGTTGTCAGTTCGTTGATGGGCGATTTTCGAAATTACCGCTTAGTTATCATCAATAAAAACAAATACATATACATAGGAACAGGAATAGGGAATTCAAAATAAAAACAACTCTCTTTTGCTATATACCAAAATACCTGGCAGTCAGGCCTATATTTGATAGCTGAATTTAAAGGCTCTAGGAAAAGCTTTAACCTTTCTGTGGACGCCTTCAGGTTATTAAAGGATAGAATGAATTTGAATGAGTTTAAATGATTTCAGTTTTATCTAAAAGCAAAAGGGAAATAAATAAATAAGTAAATTGGAACGGAACCCGTTGTTGGATGCAGGAGCTGGCGACAGGACGAAGGCAGCGGACAGGTCGGCTCTCCAGACTAGAATGCTCTCCCCTGTCCTTCCAACTCCCTCCCCCGCCGTCGGCCTACCCCCTCCCCCTCCCAAATGAAGCGGCCATAGACAACTCATGTTTATTTATGGTTAATTCCTGGTCTGCGGTTTGTCAATTTTAGTTGTTAGGGACTTGCTTCATAACAAGGTATTCGAAAGCCACCCGAGTGATAGTGATTCCAGTGGCGAGTCAGGTATCAATGACGATGGCGTGAATGTTCCCAAAATCAGCATGAATGAAATTAAGAGATTAATTAAATGTATGAAGAATGGTAAGACTGTTGGTTTCGATAATATTCCTGCTAAATACTTTAAAGGAGATCGCCATATAAATCTCACATAGTTATGCAAAACTTTTTAACCAGTGTTTAGAGGAGGGTTACACCCCATTAGATTGGAGAAGGGCTGTGATCATCCCTCTATACAAAGGTATAGGGTCACGCATGGAATGTGGAAATCACAAGGCTATTAGCCTGCTAAGTTCAGTTGGAAAGCTGTATGGTAGGATATTGATTGAAAGGGTACAAATTAAAACAAAGGATAAAATATGGGATGTGCAAGGTGCATTTATGAGTTGAAGGGGATGCATGGATCAGATTTTCTCGTTACGTTTTTTTTTCTGGCAAAAAACCAGAAACTTTTCTGTGCTTTTGTAGATCTACAAAAAGCATACGACCGAGTTGACAGAAAAAAGTTATGGAAGGTGTTGTCCAAGTATGGAGTGAATACAAATCTTATACAGGCAATCGTATCTCTGTACGAGGGAAGCGTTGCATGTGTT
>JAHDVE020000801.1:0-119599 GCA_022606495.2 Halesus radiatus
TCCAACTCCGCCACTGGTCACATTCCTCAGGATTGGGACCACCCAGGAAGTTCGACTCCGACTAGGTAAAATACCGTGTTGCGAACTCCCTTTCATTTTTGTATTATTATCGATTGTTATTTGCATTATATTTCATGTTCTTTAATTTACAAACTGTTTCTTATAATTTAGTTGAAATTGAACGTGTAAATCTCCTCAAAGCGGCATAATAAACCTTTTGAATAATGCCGTAATGAGGAGATGTTTTTACATAATAATTTGTTTTAACCTTTTCATGTTTATTGCTCCCTACGACCAGATAACGAAGCCACAAAGCGGTATGTTATCTGGACGTGGGAAAACATTGACAGCAGTAAACACAGCTAGAATTAACCTGATCACTACACAAAACCTTTTTAATTTTTTTATATATCATGTTTTAGTGTTTATATGTTGGTCAGGGAAATCTTTCAAACGTCGAAATTCAGGCGTCCGCCGACCTTGAAGAATTCGGCCAAATGGGTAGCCGACAGTTTTACTCACATTATATACGCTGCGTGCCAGTTTGGCAAGCGCGTCCCCCCCGCGGCAAGGAGAGGGGTAAAATGCTTGTCGCATTCGAGAAATCAAATAAATAGGTCATAACTTATCACAACTTGTGAGCAGCAAAACAAAAGTCTATTCTCCGCCTTCACCCTCTCCATCATTTGCTGCCTCGCTGACCCCCTCTGCCTGAAGCAGTCCTGGGCCTACGTCCTCGAGACAAGAGGACATCACTGCAAGGCCAGGACCCGGCAGAGGAGTGGCCCACCTAGTGCCCCACACATAGACCACTGGGTGCGTGAGGACCAGCACCATCCACCTACCCGACACCCTGCAACGGAAGGAAGTGGCTCTGGATCTAGCACCTACAAAAATTTACAGTCTTGTAATGACACTACTAGCTTACAGTGTGTTATGGGCGTTTCTGTGTGCCAGAAATAAGGTCACATTTATCTTACTTTGGATGAAATTGATAAAAAATATTTCGAATATCGATTTTCTTTTTTGAACAGATAATCAATTTTATTTATCTGTCTAGGACCCAGGAGTGAAAAGTTTTAATGAAAATTGTCGAGATAAGTTTTCTTTCAAATTGATATAGATCACACTTCCATTAATTTTGTATTCAGTGTTGCTAAAATGCTTTCTAATTTATGTTCTGAATTTATAAATGTTATGTGTATGAATTGCTTTCACTCTTTCCTACTGAACACTGCAGAGTTGAGTTGGACAGCACTGGCATATGAGAGATTTTTGTGTGCTTGTTTTTTATTTAAATGATTACTAAATTACATATCGATGATTTTAAAAATTAGTTTATTGTCAATCCTGTTGTTAACCCCCGACTTAAACTGAAATAAATTTTGATTCATTAGAAATATATTTTTATTTTATTTTTCATTCCAGACTGACGGTGAAATTCTCTGCGAAGAGGACGAAGACACCATCGAGGACAGTTCTAAATACGTGGGTGAAAAGGTTCATTCCAAGCAGCCATGGTACCCTGGCGGCAATGACGTGGGAGATCGGAGTGTGAGCAGCGAAGGCAAAGCCGGCCACCAGGATGAGATGTCCCTGGAAGATCGTTATGAGCCCATATTGTCCAGTATGAGCTGGGTGGAGAGGATGGATGTACTGGCCGCCTTAGAGTCCCTGGTTTCAAGGGATCCAGGTATGAAGTCATAGAAATTTGTTAAATTATTTGCTATTTATTTTTTAACTTGGCTTCTGTGATACTGAAGAAACCAAGAGCGTGTTTAAAAAAAACGTGTATCTGTTGTACAAATAATAACATATATAAGTACCAAATAACGTAGATGATAGTATGCCCAGTTTCTGACATTTAATGCAACATGCTATACTCTAGTACAAATAATCCTTGGGATGTACGAAGTATGTTTTTTCATACAATTTAATAAATTTTCTATGAAATATATTCTTAATAAATTTTTATTTATATAATATGCTTTAATGAGTATATTTGAATATCTATTAGAAGGATCGGTTTATATTTAAATAAAATAATGATAAGAATTGTAATATGTGTAAAGAAATCTAAATATAAAAAAATAAGTTATTGAAATTTTCTCACAAGTAATTAAATAAATATTTTATTCCCTTTCTAAACCACCAGACCAACAGCGAACGACGAGCGGCAAGACTTATAACTGTTAGTACAAACCTAATAGGATCTTTAATATTTTTTCATGATTGAGCAAAAAAGCAGTAAAGTCGTATTATGCGGGTTACCCAATATTTATTGTGTTAATTTTCGATTTCTCTAATTTATTATGAATGTATTTCACGGAAAGTCTATTAAAATGTATGAAAAAAAAAACAATTCGTGCAAGCAAGACCGTTAGAGGCGCTAGTGTGGCATGTTGCCATCTCAATGTATGGAAAATGTCAGAATCTGGGCGTATTGTCCGTTTCTAGGCATATTTGGTTGTACTTACCTAATTTTCAGAAGAACTGTCTGCGCAGCCTGTTTCATACAAAACTTAATTTTGGATTTGAGGTCAAAATACTAACCTAAACCTAATGATTTTTTTCATCAAAAAGTATAGTAAATATCTAGTACGGATTACAAGTAACTTATTTATTTTATTAATTGATAAACTAAAGTTCTTAAAAACTTAAGACAAGATTTTTGTGCATAGCGCAAAGGGTAACAATTTTTGATTAATAATTATTGTTTATAAAAATAATAATTGTTACCCTTTGCGCTATGCACAAAAATCTTGTCTTAAGTTTTTAAGAACTTTAGTTTATCAATTAATAAATATTTGACAAGTCAAAGCAATTTTCACCAATAAATGTAGACATAATTTGTATCGACGCCATCTATTGAGGGATTTAGCCGTTACAAGCCTTTCTCATACTAATAAAGTTGGTTGTTTACAGGTGAAATATAATAAAAACAAACAGTAATTAATAAAATGGAACACTAGTATATATTGATTAACTTGGCGGGTTTGCGATAAGCCGACGTAGCTCAACGGTAGAGCATCTAACCGGACATTAGAAGGGTGCGGTTCGAGTCCTGCCGGTGACATTTATCTTTGCTCGGAAGGTTTTTTCAATTTGGATGAGTGTTTTAGATTAATAATTATTGTTTATAAAAATAATAATTGTTATTTATTTTACATTATTAAATGTAGGCCATTGAAGGAATTGACTTTTCGCGATTTTAGAGGCACCTTTAACAATTATTTGGGGGCTAACGGTGAAATTTGCCATATATAATTTAAAATATCGACCAGAAAAGAGGTTTTTTTTTTTAAATGTTTTGTTTTTATATTTTTATTTACGTAATCATATTTACATGGCAAATATGATAATTTAAAAAAAAAAAACAATAAACCCGCAAATAATTTTCTAAGTGATGATTTTTTTTCATGGCATACTTTAAAATTTAAAACATAAATAAATAAAATACTTCTCATACATACTAGATATTTACTAAACCTTTAATTTAAAATTTCGTTCCTCTTAAAAATACTGGACACCAACGTACTATTAACTATGACTAGCTTTATTACTCTATTGCACTCAATATTTCTACCTTATTTTTTCTTAAAACAAACAATATGACTTCTTGTCTTCCTTTTTATCAGTTTAATTAGATATTTCAAAACTGTATAGCAGCTAGCTCTGGAGTTGATGTGAGCTGAAAATAATTGCATTAAGCTATAAATTCTAGACGGAAAAGCTGTGCAAATTTTATGACACTGGAACTCGAGATTTTAGTGGGAAACACATATTTTTCTGCTTGATAGTTAAATTTATGTACATAATATTCTTTTTCAGGTCGTGCACAGCAGTTGCATGCCAAACTATCTCACAGTATGAGAAGGAGAGGCAGCCTTCAGGAAACTCTTAAAAGGTAGATTTACCTTCTTTTTAAATGATAATTTCACATATTTGCTGTTGAAAAATGTAAGCTATTTGAAAACTGAACGCTTTGACACCGGTGCACCGTCGGGAAACACGCCAAATGCGCACCCAACATTTGTACACGGTTGACATTTGCCATGCGAGAATGTGTCGCTTCTGTGACTCGTTCAATAGCTCGGCTGTGGAATGATTTGCCGGCCTCTGTGTTTCCTCCCCCCTGCAATATGGGTCTCCTCAAGACCCAGGTTCACTCCTTCCTATCATAAAAAAAACCACACACCATTCCCAAAGATGACATAGTACATTGACAGTATACGCTCGTATGGGGATTAACTGTAAAAAAAAAATTCTGTTTGTTTTAGGTACCAGGCCAAACAAGCCAGAGCGGAACAGCACAGGAGGGCTTTGCAGAAAGAGAGATCCACCAAACTGCATCAGCTTCTGGATAGAGTTGAAGATGTCAAGGTCAAAATATATTTATTTTATTTTGCATACTTTTTTTTAAAAAGAAAGACAAATATTCCCTGGTTACAAATAACCTAACAATATTTGAAAATCTCCTACCATCACAGTGAGTGGAAGATGTTGCTTGTGTCGTAATGGAGGACTTAGCCAGCCAAGGAATTGAACTCACAACGCCTGAGTGAGACCCAAACGCGATGCCAACTCAGCCACTGACCAGTCTTATTGTTATGTTTCAGTCACCATCACCATAAATACTATTTTTGCCATTATGCTTATTCTTAACATATTATTTGTGACATTAATTGTAACATTTCAGGCGGCTAAACTGACGCTAATTGAGGAGAAGAGGTTGAGAATGGAGCAGAGACTACAGAGAGCCGCAGAAAATAGAGATCAGAGACTCAAGGTCAGTACAAAACGTATTAAATCGTTTTATCCATTTACAATCTTTTGCCAAAGAGATATACAAATGGGGAAAACATCAGCGTTTGAAATATAGGCTGCCAACATGAGGCCCTTTGTCATAATAGAGATAACACGGGCTTCAGTCGATTGGAAGCGCTCGCCAGGTATGGATCTCCAATGATAACTGCAAAATACCTACATGATTGAACATGTCTTTCTGGAAAAGATAGAAAAAGCAATGGTGTAATCATTGGTTTTACCATAATCAATATTTGTGTAAATTAGTTTTTTTCATGTTAAAATACTCAAGAAGCAAATACTGAAGTAGGTACGCCGGTAACTCAAATACTCCTTTTGTACTATATTTGTACACGTTCCAGAGTGGAAGATACTCTCAGTATCGCCCTGATGAAAGCCCACCATTCAGAATTGAAACGTTGCTTGAAATGAAATGGCTTTTAGCCGTGTTTGGTGACCAGATCTGAATAGCCAGGTATTTCCCCACCTTACTCTTCCCCTTCTCCTTCCCCTCCCCAATACCTTCAGCCTCACAACATTCCCCAATTGGGGATGCCATAGTCTCACTGGCTCCAGACGGTTGGAAGCAGTTGGGACTCTTGTGGGGTATTCATATAAAAAAATTAAAAAACTCCGGTTGCGGCCAATCCGTTTTTTGAGTTTGTTCAATATTTTACACTGATTTCGCAAGGAACGTAGACTATTTATATACTTCAGTGATTTTTTGCAGAAAAAATTTCTCATCAATTTCTAAAATAAAATGTTCAACAAACTTTTGAAAATCTAACAAGGGACTAGAGATCTCTGACGATTTCATGTCGCCATGGCATGGTTTTAGTCGATTGCATGAAGAATGTTATTCTTCCTTTTTTGTAAAATATCTGTTACCTGTAATTACCGAGTTACAGTACACCAGCTTTTCCATTGTCTGGAGAGATTCAACTAGGATTCAAAAATTGTACTGTTGATATCCCATAACTAGCTTTTTGCAATTGCAGCGAAACTTTCTAAAGTTTTCCAGGGGAATGGTAAAAATAATCTTCTAAAACGGGATCCAAATTTGACAATTTTTTAAATGACGTTTTTTTCTAGTATTGTACACATAGCAATTAGTATTATGAATTTGTAAATTTCATGGGTAAAATTAATTAAAAATATTTTTTAATCATTGAAGAAGATAATATTAACACATCCCAAATGAACCACGAAACCGAAAAAACAACAGAAATTAAAAAGATTTCAGTCGCATCTGGGACTTGAACCCAGGACCTCTACACTTAGCTAATGAGACCAGTCCTATTTACGCCATTTACACCGATATAATACTTCAAGTTCAAGATTTGTTAATATTATCCTCCATTTTTATAAATCCCATATTATTGGCTGCTATCCTTATGATGATTGCAAAGTTTCATCCCAAACTCAATTGCAATCGGAATAGAGTCTTCTTCAATGATTAAATATTACAATGAGGTTTACAAACTTCAATAAGTTATAAAAAATAAATTGAATAAAAATATTTTATTATTTTCGGCTACAACAACATCAATACTTTCACATTTTTCAGTTATAGCAAACACAAAAATCTTGAAAAACTTCTTATTTGGGAAAAGATTGTGTTTGTTGCAGTTTTTTTGTATGAAATTTCAACAGACCAAAAACAAAACTTCTCAAGCGTGAAAAATTCTTAAGTGGGGGGACTTCTTAAACGAGTTTCACTGTATAACCTGCTCATAGTAGCTGGTGATTTTGTTATTATTGCCCTTATTACAAAATTAAATTCAAATAAGATGTCTCCTGTCCAAAAATTTGGGCAAAAAGAGAAAAGAAAATCTTAAATTCCCACCTTTACATAAAGTTAAAATCGGTAAAGTAGAGTTCTACTACAACAAAGTGGTATCTGTTGACATTTTAAAAGGATACAATTGAATTATTTGTCAAAAACCTGGCTTAACTATTAAATATATACAATAGCAACAAATCGCCACCTCCTAATATAAGGTCTGCATTACGTTTTGGGCTATTTTGGGTTAAATTACTTTTATTATGTAATTTTTAGTGATTCGGTGAAATTTAAAATAATTCCTAAAATTTTAATTTCGGATATATGTATTTACAAATGTAATAAGTCTAATGTAATAACCATTATTTAAAAAAATATTCACACGTGTATCATCATTAGTTTAAATTGTTTACGCCGTGCTAATACACTACCGCCATCTGGTGAGAAAACTAGAGTACAACTCGAAGATATGTTAAAGAATTTAAAAAAATTATTATATTTTAAATGCATTAAAAAAATGACAATTTTAACTATTACAATACTTTTTTTTGTTTTTGTTTAATAATACCGCACAAGAGTCCCAAACTGCTCCCAACCGTCTGGAGCCAGTGAGACTATGTCATTCTCAATTGGGGAATGTTGTGAGGCTGAAGCTATTAGGGAGAGGAAGGAGAAGGGGAGAGGAAGGTGGGGAAAAGGGGAAATACCTGGCTATTCAGATCTGGTCACCAAACACGGCTAAAAAGCCATTTCAAGCAACGTTTCAATTCTGAATGGTGGTCTTTCACCAGGGCGATACTGAGAGTATCTTCCACCTTGGAACGTGTGCAAATATACTATATATTATTTTTAAATGAATTAATTGTCAAACAACACAAATTAATTAAATAAAAATTACTTGCGCACGCCGGGATTTGAACCCGTGACCTTCGGATTCGTAGCTGAGAGCCTTACCCCTCGACCATGGAGGCCATCATACAATTCAATACAATTGTAATGTCCATCAGAACATTCAAATGGCTCTATGAATCGTTTTTTGCAGATACAACCTTATACGTAGGAGGTGTTGAAATAATGATTGTATTTTATGTTCCCAGGACATAGTCAGAAAGGCTCACGATGAAGATGAGAAGTTGAGGGAGATTGCCTTCATAAAGCAGTTGGAGGCGGCTAACAAGAGACACGACTTCCTGGTGTTGTGTCGCGAGCAGACTTCCCGCTTGAGGGAAGTCAGGGCGGACCGGATGAGGCGACTGGTATGTTATCAACTTATTGTATCATATGCTTCAAGTTCAATAAGATTCAAACAGCGTTTGAGCTGTCAAAGAGGTAGCAAAAATATAAATGACTGCAGAGAACAAGCATATTGAAGTTAATCTAAGGTTCATCGCTACATTATAAAGACAGGTACTGTATGTGAGCTCAGTACAAGTCTCAATTGAAATACATATCGTCACTGTTCGGGCAAGTCACCAACCCTGAAAAAGGCACTTTTGAATTGAGTACCCGAAGTGAAAAATTATGTTTGGTGCAAAAGTCACCACATTGCATTAGTTAGTAAAATGTTGCTGAAATCCGAATTATAAAACAATATAATTTAATATTTCCTTCATCTTTAAAATTTCAAATCACGATATCTCAAAATAATGTTTTTAGGGTTGGTGACCTTTGCCTGAACGGTGATGATATGTGATTATCTTACTTACAGTTGTTAGCTTATAAAGTTCATACATGCAATAGTTGATTAGAGGAATTTCCAAATCTTATTTAAATTTTTGACTATTACGTACGTACAGTAAAACTTCAGTTTTAAGTCACCCCTATTTCACGTTCTCCCACTTTTTACGTCATAAATCTGCTGTCCTATTTTTTCCATATATCGTCATATAAATATTTCCCCCAATTTACGATTTCAAAAAATTTCTGCTTTCGGTATTACGTCAGTTTGACTGTCAGAAATCCAGTTAAAGTTAAGAAACTATTATGAGACCGATCGAATCTCACGGTAACGTTCCAGGCGCCAGCCCCAAACATGCGTCACATACGCGAGAGGATCACCGCACGAGGGGTTCCGCCGGAATCCATACTGACATTCGTTAATAATTTTGTTCTTCTCGAGGTATGTGAACAGCTTGTCATTGATCACACGTTGCATCACTTTGGACAGAACTGATGTGATCACTGTGGGGCGGTAGTTGGCCGGGTTCTAGCGGTCACCTTTCTTAGGTATAGGATGTGTGACTTAGTTGTGGATTGTGATAATTTTATCACCAAATTCATTAGCGAGTGTTAAAATGAGTTGAATTTTTGACATGTGCGTAAAATTGGATATTATTTCCACTACTGGAAATATTGAAATACAGGAATACAGTGAAACCCGTATTTTACGTCCCCGGATTTAACGTTTTCCCGCCAATTACGTGTTATTATTTCAGTCCCGATGTATTTGAGTACATTTATTACCCGATTTTTACGTTTTTTTCCTGCAATTCACGTCGAAAATATTCAAAATGTGTGATTTACGCGCGCTTGACAATGAGTCGGCGCAGAAGACACATGTTTATCTGTCGTACCGTACGGCGCGAAACGCCGTGATGGCCGCCCACTTTCAATTTTAGCTATCTGTGCTGTGATTGGACGCGCACATGACAATGCGCCGGCGCAGTTGTCACATTTGTGGCGTTCAAAACGAAACTTTTAAATGTATATATACAATTGAAAAAGAATTCGAGAAAAAAAAATTAAACAAACTAATCTACATGATTTTTTTAATAATATATGTAATATTTTTTCAATACAAAAAAATTCAACAAATTTGATTTTTTAATAAAAAAAAATTAAATGTTTTTCAATACTCAACTAACCTACATGATTTTTTTTTTATAAAAATAAAATATGTATTGTTTTTCATCCAAAAAAATTAACAAAGATTATTTTTTAAAAAAAAGTTGTTTTTTTCATTTCCCCCGATTTACATTTTCCCTCCATTTAAGTTTTTTTTTTCAGTCCCTTGAAAAACGTAAAATAGGGGTTTTACTGTATATTATAGAAAAGAAAAGAGACATTTGTAGATTTTTCAAATCAAAATAATGACCAAAAATGAGGTTTCATGGTTTTTAAAGTAAGGAAGTTATACAGTTTATTCATGTTAAATGTTCGAAAATTGAGTAGGTACTTTTATTAATTCAATTTTTCCACACATTTTTCATTTCCTCATTTTTAGATTTTCCTCAGTTTTACACATTTTTTTATCGTTCCCCTAAAAAACTTAAAAAAGTTTTATTGTATGTACATAAAAACCATTATTGTATGAGAAAAGTTTATGTAATATTTAACACTTCAATATTTATTGGAATATATTATATATTTTTTTTAATCATTGAAGATAATATTTATTCGAGTTCCAGATGCGATCGTTACCATTTTAAAAAAATTATTTTCTATCTTTTCTGTTTCGCATTTCATTTGAGATTTGTTAATATTATCTTCAATGATTAAAAAAAAAACTTATTTAACTCTTTGCACGCGATCGTAATATCCAGCAAGAAATTACTATTCGTATGTGGCCGTATCACACGTCTTATACAGTAACTTTGGTTGCCGATAATACAGCGCTCCTGTGAAATGTAAAATTTTACCGCACGCCGGAGTATTCCGAAAAGTATCACAATGCTGACCTATAAAATAAAATCATATATCATGAGGAACATCGGTAATCAAGTGTATGTCAACAGCGCACTGTTTTGCGGGAATTCAAAATATACGAGTTCACTTTTAAACATGTGCATATCACACAAAGTGTGATGTAATATTTTAGACTAGTGCAAGTGTAGCGATTTTTAAAATTTATTTTTTTAAGTGATCGTGGTCCAACTTGTGTCTGTCTATCAACGCAGTCTCCAGATAGCCGTAACATAAGGTACCTTTTGTGTGGGGTTTTATGTTTTTGTTTTTATAAACATGTTACGAGGTTTTTTTTACTCATTAATTTGATTCCATATTGCACAGCATATTCTTTTCTTCTTATCTGACATGATAATTCATACTCAGGTGCTCTATTTTCATGATAAATTATGAAGATAGAAATTAAAAATCTGTTCCGCGTGTGGATACTGAAAAATTGAACTAATTAACGCGGTCAAATTTCGAATTAGGCTGCAATTTCCTCTGGGGTCGTAATGTATTTCCGTGCATTGCATAGTGCCTCCATGGTCAAGGGGTAAAGCTTTGTACTACTAATCCGAAGGTCGCGGGTTCAAATCCCGGCGTGCGCAAGTAAATTTTATTTAATTTGTGTTGTTTCACAATTAATTAATTAAAAATAATATATTGTATATTTGTGCACGTTCCAGAGTGGGAGATACTCTCAGTATCGCCCTGGTGAAAGACCACCATTCAGAATTGAAATGTTGCTTTAAATGGCTTTTAGCCGTGTTTGGTGACCAGATCTGAATAGCCAGGTATTTTACCACCTTCCTCTCCCCCTTCCCACTACCATCAGCCTCACAACATTCCCCAATTGGTGATGCCATAGTCTCACTGGCTCCAGACGGGAGCAGTTGGGACTCTTGTGCGGTATTCACATAAAAAAAAGTGACATTACTCCTAGAATGGAGCCTGGCACAGAGATTATTTATCCAGTTATTTTGTTGATAAGAGTTTTTTTTTAAAATGTTTTTGTAATTTTATATAATATTTTGTAGGAGGAGAAAGCAGCAAAAGAGGCTGCCGTAGAAGAGAGACGAAAAGCCCTGGAGACTGAGCGAATCCAGAAGTTGGACAAGATGAGGGAAAGCAGACGGCAGAGAGAGGAGCGAGTGGGGCGACAGCAGCTGCAGAAGGAGAAGGAGAGGGCGCAACTTGCCGAAGAAAAGGTAACGCATATGTAAATCTTTTAAACATGGTTTATTGTCAACTGACTAAAGCTTTTTTAATTGGAACTACATCGCCACCCGGCTGAGCAACAGTTGTGAGGCAGGAAATTAGAATATACAAATATTATGAATCCTTCTCTACATGGTGTCCTGAAACTAGTGGTACAAGCGGGAAACTGGTAAATCTACATCACATTTGGAGTCGATTTTGCAGTATAACTTTTTTAATTTGAGCTTTCGTTTTCGAGTAAATCAAGCCTGAAGTTTTAACTTTTTAGTTCAAATTTGAAGGAAATCAGTTGCTACGGGGTTACTCTCAGCTGTTTATTGTCTTTTAAAAGGCGTTGAAGCGTTGACCCGGTTCCAAAAGTTTTTTTTTTTACTATTTAGTTATTAAAATTTTTTTTAAATTGAAGTGCTCAGATCAAAGGAAATAAATATATTTTTTTGGGTATAAAAATTGGAATTTGTCAGTCATTATTACCCGCTGCTCTCTATCTTTCTCCGTAGATTTTCACTAGTTCTCAGTACATTCCTCCACTCTAATATTTCACAGCCAGAATTCCGTCCATCTCTTCCATTAAGGAGTCAGTTCTTTCACCGACATGCCTAAGATTTATGTAAATTTAATGCGAAAATTTTTGTTGTCTAGGCTCGAGGGAGATCAGAGCGCCTGTCTGCGCTCCTGGCCGCCCAGGCGGCAACCGCCCAGGCGCTGAGGCGGCGCATATCCTTGAAACAGAGGGAGACAGCTCGGCGCCATCAACAAACCATTTCCCTGATAAAGCAGCGTGCCCTCGAGCTGTCTTCTCAGCGCCCTGAGGCTGGTGTACTGGAGGGGCAGACAAGCAATAGGACAAAGGTAACATTATATTTCTTACATTTAAGGATGAAAACTAACAAATTAAAATCACATAGTTTTAAAAAAAGACTTGTAACAATAATAAGTGTAAAGTGCCCCTGAGCTGATTGTTGACCATTTTTACTATTTTACAAGAGGTTTTACCAAATTTCCAAAAACTTTACAAATTATGTGTTGATGAATTGGTTGCGCCAGTTACGGTTCAACTTGGGTAGCCTTAAAATTGTTTGCACAATAATGTGCATCCTTCTAAACCTAACCAATTGTAATCCTTATACCTAATCCAGAAGCTTTACCTGCGTCATTGTCCGCTGTAACTTAAATATTCATATTGCCTTTGTAAAACCGCCGCAATCTATTGTATTGTGATCTCAGCGTAGATTGAGGAATATCGTCGGTGTTTTTATCATTTGTTTATGTGCTTAGTGCATCGACAGCAAAAAGAGCCCTTGTGGAGAAAGTCCTTACTCAGGGCTAAGACTTTGGATCCCATCTTACCTTTCTTATTTTACCCTGCATAATTGAGCAAGTCCATTGATACTATTAAAAGGTGATAACGTTATTTTCAAGAACCAGTGCGATCATGAGTTTTTTATCAGTTGAGTCCATTTATATTTAATATAACAGATTAATTAAATGAGCATGTGTTAGGATCTGTGATTAATGAAGTGATTCGCCAATGGTTAACAGAAGTTGATTTATTTGTATAACAGTTATAAAGGCTTATCATTAAAATTTACACAATATGTATTAATAAGAACACGAGATAACAAGTACATAATATGAATTGAATAAGGAACGAAGAGAGATAGTCTAATGTAGCAGAACAACAGGAAGTGAATAAAGCTATTAGTGAAAAAGGGCGACTATGTATATAGAAACTGTAGATGTCGCTAGTCTCGCTATACTTCAGGTGTTTGGGGGCTGTCGAAATAGTAAATCTTGGTGGCCAGTTCAGCAGGTAACTACAAAACCGTGTCTTAGGTTGAAATATTTCAAACTCCATCATATTTAATGTTCAGCACTATTTGATTTTTTTTGTCATTTGAACGGTCCCTGTTGAACCCCGTTACTCGGCACGCTTAAGCTTTTGTTCAAATTGTGATCAGCTATCACGCTTGTCAACTGATCACAATTGAATCAAAAGTTTAAACGGACTGAGAATTGGCATTTACCAGGGTTTGTTCGTCGATGGCCATCAAATGTAATGTAGGTTAAAACAACCCATGCTTAGACAAACCTCATGATTTTCATATTTTATTCTTCAAGTTTGCTCGATGAATGTTTTCCTCAGCTTGGAGCAGCCATAATTTAAAGACTGTTACTATTTGATCTAATCAGGTTATGTTATCTTTGTTCAGCCATCGGAGTTCCCGCGAAAGCCGAGCCAGGACTCTACCAAGAAGAATGAGGATGGAACCAACACGAGGGATTCCATCACACCACAGCGGGAATCCAATTCCGACGGAGGCACTGATAAAAACATGGGAGATGGTTTGTTATGTTCTTTATATATGTATTCGTGGATTATTATGTAGTAACAAGATTCAGAAATTTATATACAAATTCACATTGGCTGTGCTTATATTTATGTGGGGTATAATAATGATTTTGCTTTTCAGCTAATGAAGACAACAGACTTTCATCTTCTCGGGAAAAGCACAAGGCACAAAAGAAAAAACTGAAGAAAATCAAGCAGAGGATGTCCACTAAGTAATTTTCTATTCTTATTACTAAAAACTTACCAATTATTTTTTTTATTGGTGTATCTTAATTTTTCAACCCAAATTATTCTGACTAGAATCAAATTCCTGGAAACTTTTCGATGATGTTTTCTTGAGGAGGCTGTTTTAAGTTATTTTATAGCTTTGTATATCGCCATGGAAGTGTACTAATTAGCGATGTCGTTCATTTGTGCCGGCTCATTTTGATGAGCCGTTAGCGTATGACTCCTGATAAACCGTACCACGGCTCAATTGAACTGTGACTCTTTTTAACAAACTTTGGAGCCTCTTAAGAAAAATGATTTATTTATCTAAAAAGATATCATATCTCAGATGTTCGATAGTATTCTTAAGCTTTTCTACGATGACATATCTTTAAATAAGTTTCTTTGTTCTAATTTGTTTATATAAAATCATAGTATACGTGTCTACAAGTCTAAATTGTTCCCATGACCGTGGAACTGGCAATTAATATTTGGCCCCATAATGCACCTTAAAGCATGCCCTTTGTTGTTTTGGTTTCACATATTCATGTGTAGAGATAAGAATAATTACCACATTTACGCATGTACGTGAATAGCGCCTGACAGTTTGGCATCTGGTCGCTATTTACCTACACCTATACGCTGGCAGCTGGGAGTAATAGGAGTTGAGAGTAATCTGAGTCATGTGAGCTGGGAAATGAACTGGGAGTCATATGAGCTGGAAGCTGGTTCTTAAATGAGCCGTCATTTAATTGAGTCATAGGACAATATTGAGCTGGTACCGTCACTGCCGCTCTTAACAAAATGAGTCAAGACCCATCGCTAGTACTAATGTCATAAAATTATAATCACAACTTAAAAATATACATCCTTATCAATTAAGTCAAGACATTTTATAAAAAATCATGCTTTTAGATTTTGATATCAAGCTAACTCTTGTTATTTTTGTTTAATTTTCTCCCAGGGGACAAGAATACGAGGCCTCTTACGAATTCCCATCAACCGAAGCGTTCTCCACCAAAAGCAAGATGTCTAGGTCCATCAACCAAATAGCCAGCATCGTCCAGCGACAGCACCACGTCTCCACCAACACCAACAGCCAGAGCAATGGCTTCCACCCGATATCCAACTCCGGGTCCAGGAGTCAAAACAATATCCTGAAGAATGGGAGTCTGGATTCCAAGATCGGTTCTGTCCATTCTTCTCTCAGTGATCTGAGCAAGAACAGCAGCTTGAAGAGTGAGGGCTTTGTTAATGGGGGAGGGAATCTCAACCAGTTGGATCGCTTTTTGGGAGAATTGTCCAGAATTATGGAGAAGCAGGTGTGTATATATATTTGCTATATTATAATGTTTTTTTGTTGTTGTTATCTAACCCCATTCATTCGCTTCGTGACATTTTGAATCACTTACATAGTTCACAACGCTGAGCCTAACAAAATGCACAAAACAATGACATTGTTACATAATTGAAGAGGGAGGAAGCTCAATATGGCTCAATTTCCAATGGTAAAACCCTGTAAAAATAATGCTATTTTTATTGTATTGATTTATGTATGTACATACTACTATATTCGTGACTAAAACTTGAACATAAGTATAATAAATTGTAACCCAACAAATTGTTCATACATACATCTTTTTCCCCTTGTCCTACTCGGGTTGGGGACCCATTGCATTGACAAGGTGCCTCCAGGCGACCCTGTCTTGCGCTACGTCAGTGGAATCCTTCCATAGTAGGCTCAGCCTCTGGAGTTGCTCCTCTCACCTGTGTTTGGGGCAACCCACTGGGAATCTTCCCTTTGGAAGTGATAGGTACTAAATGACCTTTTTTTTATTCCAGATCAACCCTTCAGAGAAACTGGCTTGGCAGAAACTGAATGGCTTTTCTATACTCAACGATATACTTTCCACTGGCACTAATGAGAAGGAAAACTTCACAGATATCTCTACTAAGTGAGTAGACATTTCTTTAGAAAATGTCACATTCTTATTTTTTTGGTACACTCGTATCTGAGGTTACAGGTCCACATTACTGGTTTACCTGATACTGACTAAAGCCACCACGTCTAAAATACAAAAAGTATAATTAATCATTCCGTATATTCCTGATGAGGAAAGCATCACTTTCGAAACATGTTGATATGTATATATTAATAAAGTGGTGATTACAAACTAATTTTTAATTCATTTATTAATAATGATGCCACAAAGTGAATACCAATCTTTTGACCAAATTAAATAATTTTGAAATACATGGATGGTGTCTGGGAAATGCTGGATGTTTCTCAGGGAAGAAAGATCGAACAGTATTAATTATTATGATTTCAAGAAATGTGTAATGAAGAATTACCACAGATTTGAAAAGGGGCTCTAATGTAAAATTGGCAAGTGAGTTGGTTCCGACTAATCCCAGTGGTGTCTCGAATCTTTTTTTTAATGTTTTTTTTTTTTAATATTTGTGTTAATAGGCTCGTCTATAAGTGACGAAGGAGGTTGTGAAACAGAAGTGAAAAGAAGGATTTTCATTACAAAAGATACCATGAGCAAAATGCTAAAGACATGAAGTGACAGAAGCATAACGAATACCTCCAGGATGAGACTCGTCCGGGCGCTGATTTTCCCCATATTCCTTTACTTTGTGGAAACATGGACACTCAGAGCCAGTGAAAGGAAGCGGATAGACGCCCTCGAAATTTTGTGCTTGAGGAAAATGCTCAGGATTCCATGGACAGCAAGGCGCACAAATACATCAATTCTGGAAGAGCTTGGCATCCACACGAGACAAAATTTCGAAGGCGTCTGCAGCGTCGGTGTCTGCAGCTCTCCACAGAGCGCAAGATCGCAAGGAGTGGAGGAGCCTTGTACACGAGGGAGATTGGAGTGGGGGTCACGATCCTCAGCAATGAGGAAGCGACTCGAGAAGAAGATTATTATTGATATTGTTTAGATATGGCTGCATCCCTGAGTTTCGTTGTCGGTTCATAAAGCTGAGTGATACGTCACTCAATGTTATCAATATTACTCAATAATATTATCTTTTTTTTAGTACTCAATTTTAAATGCATTTTTTTCCTCATAGCTCCAATCAGAACCTACAAAACACATATACATAAGTGTTTACTATATAATTTTTGTTTTTCTCATCTCTTCATAAGTACTTAACTTACTATACTCAAATTATCTGGTATACATAAACGATTACTCTATACTTTTTTTTTCTTATCTCTTTGAACTTAACTATTGTTCCATATTAATTATTATACTATACTCAAATTATCTGGTATACACAATTGTTTTTTTTCTATACTATTCTTCACATCTCTTTATACTTAATTATTATACTTTTTTCTAGATGTATTATATTACCGTACTATGTCAATACTAGCTTTTTCCCTTCTATTTTATGTATAATGACACTTAATTTGAACTAAACTTGTCAATTATACTGTCCTAAAACGGGATTTGTTCCCAGTTGGGCAGTCAAAGCTTTCTTACATTTTGTTGTTAAATAATGTGTGTTTCAAATAAATAAATATTATTATTGTTATTATTATTTTTTTATGCATTAGATTTTTGGTATTTTAATTTGGCTGTTTGTTTCAGGACCCTAATAACAGCTGGGAACCTGTACAGGATGGCGTGCCTCAACTGTCCCCAGAACTGCGACTACGTCATCCTGTCCAATAAGATCATCTGCCTCGTGGATCTCATGCTTCAGAGGCTGCAGGTTTGTGAAATTATATAAATGTTTATTTACGGTACACTGTTTTATGGATGGCTGTAGAACCTTTATTTTAATTCATGTACCTATAGATCACCATACACACTTATCTATACGATTAGCGGCGTCATTACTACAAAATTGATTAATTTAAAAAAAAAAGAGTTCAAGCTGCACATATAATTATTCTGTTTAAAAAATGATTTATTTGTAAAAAAGTTCAGTTAAGTATATTTTTTTAGTAAATAATAAACCGTTTTTTAAATTGAATAATAAATAGTTCATTTTTATTTTTAAAAACTTTAAATACAAATGGAGTTCTACAGATTAAACTTGAACACAATAAATACATATAACTTTTTCCATTTATTGTTGTTTTTTAGGGCGAATCATTGAGTGATATTTTTTTATAATTTCTCTATCACTGTATTATTTTCGGCTTTGTGTTTTTCATTTGAGGAAGTGTTTTCTTCTGATTTTTTTTACTCCAGCCATCTAATTTTTTCTTCAAAACTGTTCATTTTAATATTACATACTTTCAATAGATGGCCACTTCACATTTGTTTTACGGTGACATCTATTGAAATTATTGCAAAACAATGTTAGTCATTCGAGTTTCGCATCTCTATTGTATTTATTTATTTTGAGGGTCGGTAGATGTCATTGGAAGTATTAATATTGGCATTTATTTTTCACACATGGGATACATTGCTACCAGATATTTGGACAGTTTTCATCAATTTTATTCTTAAATTAAACATTTTTTTTCTGTAAAAGCCTCCTCACAATTGCGTCATATAATAGGTAGGCATTATGTCGGAAGTCAGATTTAATAATTATTATACCTCCTGCATGTCGTCGGTGTTCTGTAAAAAGAATTAATAAATCTTCAAAAGATTGGTATTCACTTTGTGGCGTCATTATTCATATCTACATATCTTATATTATTGTGTTCTATGTTTATCATTTGTCTATACTTATCACTTGTCTACATTATTATTTTTTAGTATTCTGTTTTTCCCGACGAGGAAATATTTGCTTTCTAAACATGTTGATATTTATATATTAAAAAAGTGGTATTTGCTTTCCAAGTATTTCTTTTAATTTATAATTAACAAATCATTTTAAATACATTTTGGTTACAGATGTTTATTCTGTCCAATCAGTTTTGTTAAAATTGTCGAAAAATAACAGTTAAATTAATTTACAAAGCTCCGCACCTTGTGATGGAAAAGACGTTGAGAGCTGAAAATAGTAAGGTTGGCATAGAATGTCGGAGCAAAAAACTACACATTTCATAACGCCAGAACTCACTACTAGTTTAGTTAGTTAACTCATTACTGTTTCGTTTTAACGGATTTTTAATTTAAGGTTGTTAGTTTCAATCATTAAGAGTAACGGCTGCGCTGCCTGTTTCATACAAAACTTAATTTTGGATTTGAGGTCAAAATACTCACCTAAACCTAATCATATATTTTTTAATTAAGGGTTTAGTAAATATCTAGTACGTATGAGAAGCATTTTATTTATTTTTGTTTTACATTATGAAATATAGGCCACTAAAGGAATTGTTTTTTCGTGATTTTAGAGGCATCTTTAACAATTATTTTGGTGCTAATGGTGATTTAAAACAAAGTTTTACCCCATCTACTAAAATGAAATAAAAAAATAAAATAAGCATTATGGTTGACTTTAAATTAAATTAAAAACGATCAATTTACATTGGAACACAATTTTGCCGTACTTAATTTAAAATATCGACCCGAAAAAACTTTTTTTTTTTTAAAATTATTTGTCTTTATATTTTTATTTACATTTACGTAATCATATTTACATAGCAAATATGATAATTTAAAAAAAAAAAGTTAAACCCGAAAATAATTTTCTAAGTTGCCTCTAAAATTATGAATATTGTTATTTTTTTCATGGCATATATACTTCATATTTTAAAAAAAACTTCTCATTTGTACTTGTTATTTACTAAACCTTTAATTAAAGATATATATAATTCAGTTTGGATGGGTATTTTGGCCTCAAATCTAAAATTTAGTTATGTATGAAACAGGTATCGCAGCCGTTCCTCTTAAGGCCGCAGAACCAGAGAGTCAAAATTCATTTTTCGGTCAAAAACGGTTATCGCACTCGGCGGGAGATGGCGACACTACAGCGACTCCTGTCCCGCGAACCAAAGTATTGTACAGTGTGGTTCCGATAAAAATTAGTGATGAATTCTCGGTTCCAGCATTTTTACCGAATAAGTTGTCACTTGGGTCTTGGGCATGGAAGTGCGTAAACATGAAAAGGAAAATAACCAAATATACAGCATTATGCATCTACCGCGATTTATTTCATACAAAATGTGCAGTAATATGTACCTACATTCAAAATGGAAAAGCAGGAATGGCAAAAATGGAATGGCAACACACAATTTTTTGTTGTTAATTTTACAAATAGCGAAACTTAAAAGAAAGTTTTTTGATTTGATAATAAATATTATTAAAAAACATAACATATGATACAAAATATTTGTGTTCTATAACAGACGTTCGTTTAAAAATGTAAAAATCTGCGCAACGACCAACGGAAGAACTTTATTACATAAAAATATATTTATAATTTTTCAAAATTTCAAACTTACTATGCTAAATAAAATAACAATCTTTCAAAATCAATTTATGTTTTTTTGTGGAAAAGAGTCGAAACGTCTAGAATTCGTTTAAAAAATGACTGTTTTTCAGTTGTGTCTGGTCGCCTTAATTTCAAAATTAAATGTAGGTAGGTATTTTTTTATATGTGTTTTTGTATCTTGTCCTTCCATTAGTAAGCTGCAAATAATTACATACTGTAATAGCGGCAGGTATAGGAACTCGACGAGAGTTCGAACCACTACACATGCTTAGCATTGGATGTGTTTGTGCATCGGTATACGCTTCCACCGGCGATCAACAGTCCTTTCTTTGTCTTGTTTACGCCTGCTTATTGTCACTAGCGGAAAGGGGACAGCAAGTTTAATAAGACAGTGTGTTGAACGCTTTGGTTTCGAATTGTGAATATTACATTTTAATTATTATTTAAGTCTAAAATGAAACACTCTGTATTTAAAGTAATGCGTATGTGTGTGTACCTACCGTGTTGGACTCGACTGGGATGGAGAGATCTACACCCACCTTCATTGCTATCTTGTAAATTCGAGTAATTCTAGTGAAAATTTCTATAAAAGTGAATAAAATAAGTTTATAATTTTTATTATCATAATACACGGCATCCGGAAACTAGTGGTGCAAGCGGAACCTGGGGAATCTACATTACGTAGAGAACCAAAAAAACTTATTTTTCGCAAACTTTAGGGTTAATAAAATATTAGAGGCGGGTCTAGGGATTTTAAAAGACAATCAACAGCTGATGAATACCCCATAGCAACTGATTTAAAAAAAAATCTCACAAATTTCAACTTCGGACTCGATTTATTAGAAAACGAGGGTCAAATAAAAAAAAAGTTAGACCATTAAAGGTCTATTCAAATCTACTAGCACCGCGCAGTGCAGAAAAGTACAGTACAGACACGACAACGTTAATTGCCTACATTATCTATGAACACATTCATATTACATCGTACGTAAGCGTAACGTATCCGCTCATGCACGAGCCAACACCGACTGAGACTGTCGGCTAGAATATTTTGTCGTGCTGGTGGCTGCTTGTGACGTCTGCGCCTGCGCAGTTAGTATGAACACATACCGTTAGCACCGCCATCTTCGTCAGTTGGTGTCATTAGACACAGATACTGCTAAAACCGAGAATATGGGATAACTATAATTTGATTGAGTTGGTTAAATTTTGGGTATAAAATAATATGTAATAAATTTAGGAATAGGATTATAAAATCCTCAAACACGTTGTGGCGGCCGCTAATGCTCATTTGAGTTCAGTTAACAGACGTACTCGCGTCTGTGCTGTTCTGCGCGGTGTAATGTGAATACTCGCTTCTGCTGTGCCTGTGCTGTTCCGCTTTCTCTGTGCTGGTCGATGTGCATAGACCTTCAATTGACTCCGAATGTGATGTAGATTCTCCAGTTTCGCGCTTGTACCACGAGTTTCCGGATGCCATGTATAATTCCTTTCAATGAATAACGGCAAAAGCAAGCTGAACATTAACACGCAACACACTACAATTTCCCAATGTTGAAATAAGCTGCCGAAATAGCCGCTTTTAACCCGACGGTTAACCCCTCCGCTACCACGTGCTATTGTTTTCTTACCATTAATGAGCCGCGGCCGTTTTTCTGTAGCATCACTGAAGAGATAGATCGATAGAAGTGTATGGTAGCCATAGAATAAAGAATACACACGAGACGTGCTATCCACGTAGATTTAGGTGGAAGCCGGTGTGCCTTTGGCTTAGTACATTTTGGTTGTGCACAGTCCCGAGGGAGCCAATGAAAATACAGCAAATAATATTGTTCCATGGTTTTCATGTGAAAAGTGTGGAACCACCGGCGAAAACGGGAAGTAACAACCGCAAGATAGAAATTAAATCCTAAAAAAATTGGTTGTCCTTAAAGGTGAACGAAACACGATTCGTGCCCACCGATGGCATTAATTCAAATATAAAAAAACGCTATAGCACGTAATGCTTTTCAATAGTGGTGGGCGAAGCGGCTCGGTTTAGTGATCCGGCTCACTAAATCAGCTATTTGTAGTCTACCGGTTCGGTGATCCGGCTCGAATGGACGACGGTTCGCGTCCCCCCGCACCATGCCCTGTCCCTCACTCCCTTGGCCCTCCGAAAGACGTCCTTGAGACGCTCTTATACGATACTTTTTTCGTCCAGTTTTCATGTGGATTGTCTTTACAGAGAGCTGATTTAGTGATCCGGATCACTAAACCGAGCCGCTATGTCCACCACTACTTTTCAATATTTATTTATTTATTATATTATACAACTACCCCTCTAGTAGCATAACACTACCTGTATAGTGTACTGCCATTCTATTTGATCGAAATAAAATAATTATTGTGAAATATTTTTATGTATTCTAGAAATTAACACCCGAATGAACTGACTTTTGGATCACGAAACACTTTAACGTTCTTCTTTATTCTATAGTGGTGGGATGTTCGTGTGCTCGGAGTAAACTCAATTTTAAAAGTAAAATATTTCCAAATTTCTAGGCCTAGTAGTTGAAAGGTCTTATGTAAATTGGCGACCTCAGTTTTCTTTCAAACCGGTATAGATCAGACTTCTAGGGATTTTCTGGTCAGTGTCACCAATACATTCATTCTAACCATCTCACTGAGGTATCCCATTTCACACAAACAAATAAACAAGTCAAACCGAACCAAACAAATAAAGGAATCGCTGTTTTGTTTTTAAATACGACTTCACCAAGGAGATTAAAGACTTTTAGACTGACTGGAATTCAATATTAGTTTTGTGTGGCTTCGGGAGAAAAAATCAATTTCGCATAGCGGTGGTTGTAATGGGTACAAATTTAATACATTGGTATTAAATTTTTTTTATGCGAATGCTGTACAAGAGTAACAACAGCTCCCTGCTAACCGGAGTCAGTGATAATAATAATAATGATAATAATAATTGGATGATTTATATATCGCCGTTTTTGTGAAAAATCACCTCAAGGGCGCTATACTCTTTATCAAATTATGCACAAACAGATTCAGATGAACACAGTTTTATTAGAAAATTTAAGTTTAGAGATGATATTTTTACAGTTGCTATTTTATCCTCCTTTTCTATTGATGTTACAATTGTTAGAAGATTGGTGGCACAAGGAGAGTTGGTATTTATTTGAAATATTTATAATTTTTAGGACTGGAGAATATTTATAAAATGACCTTAAAAAGCATAAGAAGTTTTTAATAGATATTAACATTTTTTTTACACATTTAGCTGTTTACAGTGTTGCGGGCTATGGACGCATTTGTGCACCGATGCGTGAATTTTTTAAAACTTATTATATAAGTGATTTTACGTTGGCACTAACCGGATAGCATAGCTAAGCAATTTACGTGTGCATTTCTTCAATTTATGGATACGATTGTCTGAAAAGATGAGTTTTAAGTTTAGTTCTGAATTCCGTCGAGTCTTTGATAATTCTTAAGTCATGCGGCTGTTCATTCAGTGATACAATATCATTCCCAATGATGGTAGGTATGTTGTGAGGGGACTGTGGGGAGGGGAATTGATATGGAAAAGATGATAGAGAAGTACCTGGCTGTTCAGATCTGGTCATCGAACACTGCTAATGCAATTTCAAGCAACGTTTCGTTTCTGAACATTGATCTTTCGCCGGGGCGATATTGAGAGTATCTATCACTCTGGAACGTGCCGCAAGTATACTATAAATTATTTTATGCGAATGAAATGTGAAATAACACAACTTATTTAAATGAAATTTACTTGCGCACGTCGATATTCGAACCTGATGTCTGATGGGTATTTAGTGGTCATTCAAGAACGCAAGCGTAGGTACCGTCACTCGGTCTTTATTGTACAGTTTTTTTTGTGGGCTCAATGGATATTTCAAAGTTCCACAACCCATGATAAAAATGCGTCTGCCTAAAAATTCCTTATGTAAATAAATTCCGTACCAATTACATGACGCCAGAGCTCACGGTTAGATAGTTTTTTTTCAGGTTCATTCAATATGACTTCTGCGTCCTTTGATATCAGTATTTTACTGCCCCGAGGGAAGGTTAGATGAAAGCGAATCCGGTTTTCCTGTAAATAATATCTTGTTAGTGCAGGATACAAAAAACAAATTGCGCCCTTTTTTTAAATTTAAATCTCGCCCTGTCATAAAATAATGCAATCCGACGCAAAAATCCATTTGGCAATTCCCCCATTGTCGAAAAGTCCATTCCTGACCATAAAAACTAAATGAGCGTACGCAAATTTCCCCAGCAATACAGAAAATATTGCGAAGTCTACGGCGGACCACGCATGCGGAAAAGGCGAGCTGGTTTTCCAATTCGGGCACTTTTTTTCACCCCGTTCGGTTTTCCGTCGTTGAAACTTTGGCCGGCTGTAAAAATTAACGAGCGAGAATTTTCAATCAGTTTTCTGCGCTTCAGTTTTTTTTTAGCCGCCTTGTCGAGGCTTCAGACTTTGCATGGAAAATGAATTTTTATCGGCGTACCTAATATCTGAATAAAAGTTTATTTCGGAGTAGAAATAAAACTAGAGTAAGAATGGTATTCGAAGACGTCATGAGAAATTTGGTTTTGAATTGAAAAAATGCCTGAGGCAATGCAATAAGTTTTCATATACGAGTTATTTTTAAAAGAGATTAGAACTGAATGCAGTGGTGGCTAATACAAAGTTGTCAATAGATCGGGGGCTAGCGACCACCGTGGAGTTCTGATACCAATCGTATTTTTATTTTATTTGGAAAAGCAACAGTTTACAATAATTATAATGTATGGTAAATATATGTAAAAAATGAACTAATAATAAGTTTTCACTTAAGTATTTAAATTATTCAATTTAAAAAGAAAAGTTACAAGGTTAGCCTATTTGGTTAGGATGGTGGGAGGGAGGAGAGGGGAAAGAATCTGTGTAGAGTAATATGTATTGTGTGAATGTTATTTATTGATATTAGGTTTGAAATTATGAGGGGCTGAGTTAAATAAGTCGAACTCACTGTATGAAGTGTTAAAAATGTGTGAAGCGCGGTGAATAAAGGTGTTTTGTTTTGAGTTAGTGTTGCATTGTGTGATTTTGTCTGGCTTGTCTGTTAGGCACTCTCAATTGAATTCGTTCAAGTAAATTGTATTGTAGAGTAAAGTTACGGTTTCCTAAGGAAGCGGTGCTTTTATCTAGCGGCCGTGATACATCGTAACAAGACGGTAGTCGTAACCGTGACAGGAAATGTCAAGTTAGGCAGGCACAGTTACGTACTGCGGTGGAGAATGAAAGGTCTGGAGATAGCACTATTAATATGCACTAAAATATTAGAACTGATATCTACTGACATGTAATACATACCTGATTTTTCATGTATGTCCACGGCTACACGAAGAAAAATGGTCTTCAACTGTTGGTCACCGTTATGACGGCCGTCATACAAATAGCTGCACCGCTATTTGATATTCCGCTCATAATTAATGCTCTCTAAGAAACCTACGTCGTTGGTTTATATAGAGAACGTTTTAATGACGTCATCCACCGCTAAATTACAGCTGATAGATAACAACACCGCTTTTTTAGGAAACTAGCTTAACAAGACTGCCATCTTAACGGTGATCAGAGATGTCAAGTTAGACGGCGGACACATGACATTTTGCAGTGGAGAATGGACGATCTAGACATAGCATTATTAGTATATTTGGAAGATGGGGAGTCATCGGAAGATGAAAACTATAGTTTGAAGGAGACTGAGATGTTTCAAAACGTACTACAGAGGTTGCATTTCAAATTTTAGTTCAGCGCTAATAATCTATCCATATTAGGAACGACTATGACCCCGTAAAGCTTTACCCAAGCACCCGTTGTATAATATATTCTTATGTTTGAGGGGGAGAGGGACGTCGGAGAGTTATTATTTATTAATTCAAAGTTTATCGTATTGCGTAATAATACCATCATTATTTTGAATTAATAAATAATAACTCTCCGACGTCCCTCTTCCCGTTAACATAATGTCCTGAATATTCAGAAATTTGCCTATTTACATTTTCTTTAATCTCGATTTTACTCCTCAGATTTTGTTTTATCTGGGCTTTTCTATAGTCTTTACTCAATCAAAATTTCTCTGCAATAAAAACACATAAATTTGTTGTAGACCACTTTTATTTTATTAACACTCTACCGGTTTCGGAAGCACCCTTTCTTCGTCAGGAGAATATTATAACTAACTTATGATATAGAATATTGACAAGACATATACATTTTAGGTGTTGGAGTGGGGGGTAAGCAAATGGGTAGGGGTAATTGCGTGATTTCCGGGAAGAACAGATCGGTTTATTGGAAAAAATATTAAGAATGAGACTAAAAGATAAGTTAATTTGGTTATTTAAAATACTAGCATTATTATTCAGGGATTTTTCTAATTTCGAGTGCTTCTAAGTTATCCAATTTTTTGCTTTTGTTGTTACGGTGAAGAATTGTAACCCCTGTGTCCTTGTTAAAAGTGTGATCTTTGGAAATTAGATGATTGGCAAATTCTGAGAAGTTATTGTTATTTAAGCATCTTAAATGTTCTGTGACTCTAATATTTATATTTCTAGTTGTTTTACCTATGTAGAACGATGGACAATCATTACAACATAGTTGGTAAATACCTGAGTGGCTTAATTTATGTTCTCTATCTTTAGTGTTTTTTAGTAATTTACCTAAATTGTTATCAGTATAGAACGCGTTTTTCTCTGGTTCAAATCACGTTTGCACCCAATTATTTTTTAAATGTTCACCGCTATACGGGAATAAAAGGTTTCGCAACTGTTTGTCACCGCTATGACGGCCGTCATGCAAATCGCGGCACCGTGACTTGACGATACGCTCACAATCAACGCTCTCTACGATACCTACGCTATCTGGTTGGTTTGTATAGACAACGTTTTAGTGAAGTCATCCACCGTTACATTACGGCCGCTATATAACAGCACCGCTTTCTTAGGAAACCCTAGCTTAAGGCATGTAACGAACAGAGGAAGAATAAATCGATTTCCTCAGGCGTATGTGCGTAAAAACCACGCGGAATGTGTGCCTTATTAGAGACCTGAAAAAATCGCGTTATTTTTTTAGAAAAGTGGTGTTATTTTTCGGTTATATATGCGTTATAATTGAGAAGTTCGCGTAATTTTTTTTTGAAAATGGGGTTATTTTTCAACAAAACGGTTGTATTTTGCAATAAAAGTGGAGCATATTTTATGAAAGAGTTCCTTTTTAGTATTTTGCAACAATAATGATGCATATACATATTCGTCTTTTTATAAATTTTTTTTTTACCTGTTTTTATGTTTTGGCTATGTTTATAATTGGTCTATGTTTATATGTCATTTTATTTCAGTATACACCGTATTCTGACGAGGGAACCATTGGTTTCGAAACATGTAAATAATTTTGAAAAAAAATCGAATTTCGTGTAAAAATATGCGTTGTCGCAGACGCGAAATTTTCATGTCTCTAATTGTCACTTGTTTCGAACAATGCAAGTCCGATGTAATTGTAATTAACGGTGTTTAGAAACGGGCTCTCGGATCGTTTTGACATGTTTATTAACAGACGGATAGAGAAAAGAGTGATCGGAAAATAGATATAACCTAAGCAAGTAACTGGAAGATCAAGTGAATCAAATACTTATGTCGAGTCTTGTCAAGAGTCCGTAGGTATTTATTTATTTATTTGTAAGAAACAAACAGCTTTTACTACAGATTTATATACAAAGGAAGTTTAACAAAAGGAAAGCCAACAACGTTTATTGTCCCACCAGTGGTTAAATACAGATGTTTTATTAGAAAGAAAAAAAAAAAGTAAGGGGATAGAGGAAGATAGGATCGGGACAGGAGATGCTCTCTGTACATTTTACACTCTTGTATCAATTTATGGTCGTACGTATTACTTCGGTTCGATATTGTGAAGAATGTCGATATTGTGAAATTGTGCTTTATATTGCGCACAAATACGGGGAATTGGAAAAGAGTTATATGGAGGCATAACAGAAAAGTATGTACGAATCTGAATGAAGCAAATATCAAGTTAGTTTATTAACCATTTTACATGTTTCAAATGAAATATCCCGATATTTTACACGTAAAAGCATATGCTTTTAGCGTGCGGGCGCGAGCTATTTGATATTCCCTCTGAAACACAGAGTATGATTCACAAACCGACACGATGGTTTGAAATATGGCATAAACCTATATGGTACTCTGTAATTAGGTGGCTTTATTTGTTTATTTCTAGATGAATCCATTTCCAGCCCTGGAACGCGCTCAAGTTTAAATAAACACTGACCGATCGATCATACAGATTGACTGATTGAAATGGAAATGGTCAAATGGAATCATTCGTTTAGCTCTGTATTACTTTAGTAACTTTTATTTTAGAGTATTTACTTATTCATTCTTAAATTTAAAAAAAAAAACATTAGCCACTCATCTTACTGGGACAGTCCTGTGGTGAGATGAGTGGCTTTACAATTTTAGTGAAACGATGTATAATAATTTAAAAAATAAAATAATATTAAAGTTATTCAGACTAACAATAACAATTTCATTGTAATCCAAGTAACTATCATTAAGTATCTGTGCTCCAATTAGCCACAATCATAGGGTGACCATGTTTTTGTTAACAAGAAGTAGTGAGTAAATAATAATATGTAAATAATAATAAGTAAATAATAATAAGTAAATAATAATAAGTAAATAATATTTTTATGAACAATAATTATTAGCCTGAAACACTCACCCAAATTGAAAAAACCTTCCGAGAAAAGATAAATGTCGCCGACAGGACTCGAACCTGCACCCTTCTGATATCCGGTCAGATGCTCTACCGTGGATGAGTGTTTCAAGCTAATAATTATTGTTTATAAAAATAATTGTTACCCTTTGCGCTATGCACAAAAATCTTGTCTTAAAAACTTTAGTTTATCAATTAATAAATATTTGACAAGTCAAACATTTTTCACCAATAAAATGAAGACATAATTTGTCTCGACGCCACCTAGTGAGGGATTTAGCCGTTACAAGCCTTCCTCATACAAATAAAGTTGGTTGTTTACAGGTGAAATATAATAAAAAACCGTAATTATTGAATGAAACACTAGTATATATTGATTAACTTGGCGGGTTTGCGATAAGCCGACGTAGCTCAACGGTAGAGCATCTGAACGGATATCAGAAGGGTGCAGGTTCGAGTCCTGTCGGCGACATTTATCTTTTCTCGGAAGGTTTTTTCAATTTGGATGAGTGTTTCAGGCTAATAATTATTGTTTATAAAAATAATTGTTACCCTTTGCGCTATGCACAAAAATCTTGTCTTAAAAACTTTAGTTTATCAATTAATAAGTAAATAATAATCTATCGTTTCGTATATCGTAGTGTTGTAAATGTTTATGCATGATTTTTCATAATTTTTGTTTTTTAAAATTTAATACAGCTGCCGTGAAATTTACAATACATTATAGGTACATAGTGAAGTGAATGCATCTCATGCTAAAAATGTCATTGTTATCAAACAATGTAAAACAAAACATGAAAAATTTCTGGATTTTTGATTTGACCGTGAAAGGATTGCAATTATTTTAATATTTTGTTAAAAATACGTTCGTCATATTGTTTTGTTAAAAATACAGTCAGAAAAAGCCGTATTTTTTTTTTTTTTTGATAAATGCCACTAGGCCTATGTAAATTAATTTTTTTTTTCTCCACAAACATTATTTTTATCGTATTCCGTAATAATATAATAATTATTTAAAATTAATAAATAATCCCTCTCTGACGTCCCTTCCTCCTTAACACGTAATACCCGGAGGTTCAAAATAAAACACATTCGGCGATGGTGGGTCCAGATTGACCCGGCTGAAATGATGAAAATAAAAGACTTTTTTATGCATTTTTCGTTCATATCCTTACTTTTATATGATATTATGTAATTCCTCATAAACTCATAACATATCCCTTGTGTTTCTTGTATAAAGATAGATATTTTAGAAATTAGTATTCCGTAAATGTTGCGGTTCTTCGATATGCAGCAGCGCGGGCATATCACGCGAGAGCAAAACAACAACTAAATCGGTAGCGTCTGGAGACAACCGCTGCCGACGGTCAGCGGAATGAGGAGAGCAGTGCGGGAGGGGGTAAAGGACTCGCCCCAGGAAGTCAGTGGAGGCGAACATTTCTGCTTACATATTTATTAACATTTTCGGGAAATCGATGGTGTGCATTTACAAGTATATCATGTATGATTTAAAATACCAGAAATAAAATCACTTATTTAATTCTTCCTTGTGGCCGTACCTCTAATAGAAAGATGTGTAAAAAGAAAATAAATTAAATTTATAGCCATATTATATGATGTTTGCTTATGCAAATATTAGAAAATATTATATAATGGCGTTCTTATTTGAGTATTTAATTTACTCACACATTTATTTGTCACAATTAAAACCATTGAATGACATACATTTTAGTTAAAAATACTAAAACTTTTATTTTTCAACAAAACAAATTTAAATGAACAATTTTCATTAAAAAATTTACACTTCCATTTTCACTTTCAGATATTTCCTCTAGTAATATGTCTTCCGGATCACTTTCAAATTCTGGATTCAATGATTCGAATTCCAAGTCGCCATCATCACTGATCTCACTGTTAAGTAGCTTTTCAATCTCATTATCAGCTAAATAATGTTGCCTTGCCATTGCGTTGGTATGGTACGAAATAAAAAAAAAATTAAAACAAAGTTATAAAAATATAATCACCATACTAGAAATGTGCCCGAATGGTTGACAACATCTGCGTGTTAAGGACTGCGAGAGACAAAGACGGAAGGATAGAGCGAGAGATATACTGTTTCGTCGGCTGCTCAAATTCAAATGAGAAGAGATAGAGTTTTTGCGTGTTTTATAAACAATTATTCTAATAACTTATTTAAAACGTGTCCGATTTTAATCATTTTTGAGTCGAGATGTGGGTAAATATTTGATAAAAAAATAGACAAGAGGAAATTAGCCTAAACGAAATATTTGCGGCAAAATCTTTTATTTAAAAAACACTGGGTCAAATCAGACCCATCACCGGAGTCGAGGTGTTAAACAATGAAAAACAGCTAGAACCAACACTTTGACATCTAGCTGAACTCTGCGGATCCTGTAAGTTTAGCGTTTTTTTTTCTCCTAAATATATATTTTTTTGATTTTTGGGTCGCAGCTCCAAAAAGGTTGCGCACTGCTGGAACCGCGTGTTTCATTTTCTGTATCTTATTGTTCGTATTTTTTTAGTTTTCTGTTTTATTTTGAATACCTCGTAGAAAATAAGTGCAGTCATTTTAAGTATTCATATTTTTTTATGGATTGTCCACAATTTAGCAAATTGTTATTAGCTGACTCGGATCATTTTATGGTGTCACAATGGCCATCAATCAGGTAGTTTGGAGAATGATAACCTGAACTGTGACAGGCCGTGTGCCCAAACACTCCACTTTATTATCACCGAACTGCGGGGTCCATACCGCCACAGCCGTAGTCCATATGTCTATTATCTCTGCATAATGCCAGATGTTAACATATTAGGAACCGTGTTATGCCGCGACTCATTGATTAGGCCAATATAGCTTTCGAGTACCCCACCTAGTGCCCACCTACCTATTGTATTGCATTAATAAACGCGGTGTAATTTTTTACAATGCGATCGGATTTATTTAAACTCCCGCTGTTTTTTTAACTTCATTGAAACAATCTGTGAAAGAGCATTAGTGTTTTAAGGCTAAACGACACGTAATACGCACTCACAGATGGCGATAATTTAAATATTTTAGAAGAAAAAAAAGCATTTGAACGTTTTTTTTTTACGTGAATACTGCACAAGAGTCCCAACTGCTCCCAACCGTCTGGAGCCAGTTAGACTATGGCATCCTCAATTGGGGAATGTTGTGTGGCTGAAGGTATTGAGAATTGGAAGGAGAAGGGGAAGAGAAAGGTGGGGAAATTCCTGGCTATTCAGATCTGGTCCAAACATGGCTAAAAGCCTTTTCAAGCAACGTTTCAATTCTTAATGGTGGTCTTTCACCAGGGCGATACTGGGAATATCTTCCACTCTGTAACGTGCGCAAATATACTATATATTATTTTTAAATTAATTAATTGTGAAACAGCACTAATTAATTTTTTTTTAAATTACTTGCGCACCCCCGGATTTGAACCCGCGACCTTCGGATTCGTAGTCAAGAGCCTTACCCCTCGAACATGGAGGCCGTCATTTAATGTTTTTAAATATAGAAATAAAATTTGTTCGCGTGTGTACGGACGGAAGATGCAATGAAATGAAGCGATACTGTAGATTTAAAGATCAAGTCCTTCAAGAAACTTGTAAAGATACAATATATTATTTTAAAACTAACAAATACAGTATTGTTATTAGTTTCTTGTTTCATTTTTTTTTTTAATAATATTTATAAATTCATTTATAAGTTTTGGTATAGATTTAGCATTTTCCATTAACTACCTAACTAGGCACATGCCCGTATTATGGTAGTCGAAGTTTGTTGTATACCTACGTGTTGGTAAAGAAAAAAATTAAGATAACACAAATCAAGCTTATTACGAAGATAGTTTTAGAGGTTTGATACTAGATTTCACCAAATAGAAAATTTTCAAAAAAAGAAACGACTCAAATTTGAAAACCGTCTTATGGAATACATTATTTATTAACGAATACGAAAAAATCACAGAAGCCTCAAATTTGCATATTTAATAGTGCAAATGATGACGATATTTTTTTGATTTGTGTAGATTGTTTTTTAGCTTTTCATGTTTGCTATCAACGTATTTTATGTGTACGATTTTATGAAGAGATGAGCTTTGAGTTTCGCTCTGATTTCTTTTGAGCATGATCTGAGTTCGTGAAGAACTCTCACATTGGGAGTATATTCCAAGCTCCGGGACCTAGAGACTGGTAATTAAATGCGCAACCTTCGAACTTATTATCTGAACTGGTCTTTATTTATTTATTAGTATCTACATCCATACAAAAAAGCTTTTTCTTTCTGTGGTTGTTTCACTATTTATATCCTGTGTTGAGACAGGCCGGTTTACAAATATTTTATTTTTATTTTTTCATTCATTATTATTCAATAACATTTGTATAATAATCAAAACTATTTAAAAGACTCGATTAAGAGTACTGGTAACATAAAAGATATCGGACAAATATAGGGTGTTTTTAATTTTGAATTTGTATACCTCTAAAAAATACCCTATATAATACATTTGGAAGTACATAAGGTCAGACTTGGCTGAGTTCACTGGCTATTGCACGACCTTTATTGATTATCCATTGCTTAGTGGCGATTTTAAATAGACTTAAACTTTTAATTTGTCTTGTTTTGTTGGGTACGTTCTTGTGTAATTAGGCGCAAAGTATCTCAAGTTTCTTTGTTCATGTATTTTTATTGTTTTAGGCTTTAATAAGTATTCTTTGGATTTATTTTATTATTCATTCTAATAGCTAATGGTGTTGTTAATATATTATTTTTGTTTAAAACGCACGTCCTCTCGGTGTTAAACCTTTATCCGTGAATCGATACGATACCCTTAATGTTTACCCTCGCATGTACCGTCTTCCTGCTTAGTTAGATCCGGATAACTTTAAAAAAAAAAATATTTTTATTATTTTATTTATATAATTTTGACATTTTAAGGTAGGGTATAAGTACAAAAAATAGATATATATATATATATTAAAGAATTTTTTTCGTAGTACTCCTTACTAGGAGATCCTGTGCTGAGGCGAACTAGGAATTGAATAAGGGGGTTTCAGCGACTTCTATATTTCAACTTCAAGGTTTGGGTAGGGTATTCAGTAATTTCTATGACGTTGTTTTAAGAATACTAGTCAGTTCTTCTTCTGTTAATTCCTTAAGCCAAGTTTTGCTGGACTTACTGCAAGTATTGATTGCATTACTTTGATAATGATTGGGAGTTTGTTGTATAATTTTACCGCTAAAAATTCAGAGCTTCTTTGTACAAAAGTAGTATTACACTTCCTTACGTTTAGCTTGTCTAGTTGCTTTGTTCTGGTATTAACTAGAACATTTTTGGCAAAGATTTTTGGTTACTTGGAACGTCGAAATGTATACCTTTAAAATGGTCTTTACGATGCATTTATGAGTTGTGTTTAGTGGTAACTACTCGATAAAGAGTTTCGCGCGGATAGGTACCGTGCACATTGGGGTAGGTGTTGCAATGATTGGAAATGTCAAGTCACGGCGGCCTGTCGACACAGCCCGTGTTGTAGTGTAGATACGACAATAATCTCGGTCAAATCAGATCCAATATGTTGCGTTGTCCCAAGCTGCCATGTCCACGGCACGACTCGCCCTCCCCGATAAGCCAATAAGCACTAATGATTATCCAAACATATTTTATGTGACTGACTCCATTTTCTAGCGGCACAAAGTGTTCCGCAAATACGGGTCAAGTGGAGTGATAATGGAGTGTCAACATTTCCCAGTGTAAATAAAATAGGAGAGAATGGATTAAGAATAAATGGGTTATCAGCTGTGCTGAGTACCTGCCTAAGTACGCCTAGTGTACCGAGCTTTAGTTTAGTGCGAGCTTAATCGTCGGAGTATAATATTATCTCTGGTTTGGACGAACGGCTTATTGATTAAACTTGTTTGTATAAAATTATGTTGCAAAGTTGTCCTCTAACATTCGTTGTAATAATTTCATGATAGTTCCCAGCAGTAACACAATAAAATGCGAGAAGAAATCAACAATAAATATCTTTTTTGTTTTTGTGTTTAATTCGTAGAACTCCATTTAATTTTTTAAAAAAATTAATGTAAATCAAATTTATTAATGTTATTATCAAGTTCTGCAAGTATTTTTAGTTTTTATTATTGTGACAGCTATTTCGGCGTTCAGGGCCATTTTTAAACTGCGGTTAATCCACATTGCGACGACTTATTATTTATATGATTTTATTTGCTCTCACCCAATTCTAATTTGGACGGTGTTATAATTATTTATTGCCGATAAAACCGATTTACTTATAAAATAATTAAAATTCTCTCTTTTATGAAGTTTTTACATTTATTATGTGTTTTCGCGTATTTAAATGACAATGCTCTCTTAATTAATTTATTTATGTGTGTTATATTGTTTTGGTAGTACTTAAATACTTGCAGAACTTAATAATAACATTATTAAATTTGATTTACATTAAATAAAAATAAAATAAATAGCATACTATTCAGCGAGTATCTGATGAGAGCGTGATGTACCCGAGCTTAACGTATTGCGAGCTTTAATCTTTAGAGAATAATACTAGTTATTTTCCGATGAATAGGGTAGTTTGCTCAATCATTCACCTCGTTCAAATCACCTCGTTTTTCGTTAAAAATGTTTGGAAGATAAGAAAGTTTATAGTTCTGACGCTTGATAATCGCACTGAAAATGCATTATTTTAATATTTTCTAATAACGTCAGGCACATCATAATGATTAAAACGTCATTATGATGTGCCTGACGCTACTGGCTGGTAAGACAGATATTACCGATGTCGGTCGGCGTGGCGTCAACGACGCCATATTCACGAACAAAAACGAACATGTCGTTTTGACGGCATATCAAAAATGCCACATTTTAAATCGTTATGAAAAATTTATTTGTAAACATAAAAAGCCGTCGTTATCGTAATTTTTTTTCTTAATTTATTTCAATAATGAAAAAAAAACACTAAAATTATTATTTTAAGTCGAAGATCAGAGTATACATTATACTCGTAATTTATTTTTATTTTTTACCATAGTTTTTAACATAAAATATAACTTGATATGCATTTTTTTTATATTTCTTGGGCATTAACTATGTAACTATTTCTAGACATTTTGTTTGAAAAGTTTTATCCATTATGTACTTTTGTTACTTAATTTTATTACTGCGCTACCGGCTCGACACATCCGTATCACTCACTAGCGTTCTTAAAAGTAACTTAAATTCAACAAGTACAGAAATAATTAGATATTATTAGGTGTGAGTAGTGGGAGTGCAAAAGGAAACATGGTTAGTAAAGGTGATATACAGGGTGCTATTATTTTGTTTACTAAATTATTATTAGACTTAATTTTTTGTTTCTAGTTTCTAAGGCGCACAATTTAAAATATGTATTAATATTTGAATGTTTAAACTTAGTTTTTATTTGTTTTATTTATTGAAGCTATGGCTTGTCTCTAATAAATTATTAGAAAATTCGGAAAAGTTATTATTTCCAAAATAGAGTTCATGTTTCCTGTTTCTAGTTTTAAAATTTCTAGTAGTCATACCTACATACTGTGCGTCCCTTTCATTGCATCCTAAAGTGTATATTCCGTTTTTTACCCATTTATTAGTAGGGCAGTAGTAAAATTAAATAACAGAACATAATATACATACCTACATATTTTTTACACATTACATACCTACATATTTTTTAAACTTTACATACCTACATATTTTTTAAACATTACATACCTACATATTTTTTAAACATTACATACCTACATATTTTTTTAAACAGTACATACCTACATATTTTTTAAACCTTACATACCTACATATTTTTTAAACATTACATACTTACATATTTTTTAAACATTACTCACCTACATATTTTTTAAACATTACATACCTACATATTTTTTAAACATTACATACCTATATATTTTTTTTAGCAGTACATACCTACATATTTTTTAAACCTTACATACCTACATATTTTTTAAACATTACATACCTATATATATTTTAAACATTACATGCCTACATATTTTTTAAACATTACATACTTACATATTTTTTAAACATTACTTACCTACATATTTTTTAAACATTTCATACCTACATATTTTTTAAACATTACATACCTACACATTTTTTAAACATTACATACCTACATATTTTCAAAATATTATATACCTACATATTTTTTAAACATTACATACCTACATATTTTTTAAACATTACATATCTACATATTTTTGTAAACATTACATACCTACATATTTTTTAAACATTACATACCTACATATTTTTTTAAACATTACATACCTACATATTTTTTAAACATATATGATTGTTTAAATTATAATTGTAAGAAATGGTAACCCACATAGGCGCTGCCTGTGTGTAATACGATAAATTTACGTAATATGTGTACTAGAATATTAATTATTTAAGTAATTTAACAGCAAAATATAATTTGTACTGCATTTCGACATGAACCGGCTCATCTATTTATTTCACTCGATCGTGTGATTCCTTGGGCGTCCCCGACTTATTCATTCTATTGCACGTCATGTATATTCAGTTTGTTTATTCTATTATTTTGTTTACGAATGTTGCTTAAATGAATTCTAGAGCCATTTTTATACTATTAAATTAACACATCACTTTGTTATTAATCATGCATTTATTATAATTTAACGATAACCGGTTTCGCTTAGACCAATCTTTGTCAGGGCAGTTATAATACCTAAAGAATAATATAGAGTTATCGGTTATATGTGTAGTGGCTTGCAGTCCTTAAAGGCTGAAAAGCTTTGCCCATCCTGTGCCATGAAGTTATTAAATAATGCGACAATTTTCTAATGAAAACTTTTTTCCGTGGATTTGGTAAGGAACTTGTATTTTATATTCAGTTCACCTCAACGACCAGCAAAAGACGATAAAATAGCAATTTCAAAAAGGTATTCAATAAATAAATAAAAACTACACACAGCTTACCTTTGGTCATAGAGTAATGCACGCAACTGATATATATGTTCAGAAAACAATAGAGTGAGGCAATATATACTACAAAAATTATATTTTTTATCAATTCGTTTTTTTTTTTTTTTAGTTATTTGTACATTTAAGATTACAAAATAACTAATTATAACATATATATTATTACATATAACTTATTATTGTAACATATGTACTATTGGGTACTCTACATGTTGTTGATAACTTATGTACTGTTGGATTTTATCTTACTTAACTTAATGTGGTTTTTACAATATATTTTAAATTTATTCATTGGTGTAATTCTGATTGGGACCGGCAGAGCATTATAGCGTTTCATTCATTTGTAAAATAAACTGTTTTGCGTATTGGTTTTGTTCTTTTTCGGCAGTCTGATTTCCTTACACGTTCTTGTATTATATCTGTGAATAAAAATATTTTGGTAACAACGAAAAATTCGTATAAATATTTTCTTGGTCCGCGCGGGAATCGAACCCACAACCTCTTGAACCAAATTCGTATGCGTGGACTATTACTATGGGGTCCGTGCTTTCCCGCGATAACATTTATCATTATGTCGCTCTAAATATGAAAATTTGTATTAAACTAACGAAGTACCTTCTCACTCATACAAAGAGAGACTACATAATATTTAGGTAGTAGCAACCCGGGGGAGGGGGTGGGGAGGGAAGTTGCATTAAGCCTAAAAGCTTTTGGGGTAACCGGTACCTATGATCCAGGTCTGGAGGGAAACGATATTAAAGCGTAGGTACTTTCTATCTACCCGTGTTGTTATCGTTGCGAGTTTTTTTCTACAACACCGTCTCTTCCTCGTTTTCTTTCTTCCCCTCGGAGCCGAGCGGCCCTTATTCTATTAGATCTCGCCGGGAATAAATTTTTATGAAAACACTTTTGCATCGAAATTTTGTACCTACGTTATTTTATTTTTTATTTTTTATATTATGTTTTGAGATATTTCAGTTTTTAAGCATTTATTAATCTCGCTTTAAACAGATTTTCCAATTTTTCCGAGTTCATCGATATGATAATATAACCACTTCATAAGACCCAGACAAGCGTACTCGTATAATTAGTACTTCATGGACTGTCCTTAATTGTTGAGTGTTATAATAATACGTGTCCCTGTTAGATGTACTCGACTCCGCCATCTTTACCACTGTGACAACTACAGCACGAACTATTCATATAACTCTTTACCAGCGACCTGAAATTTCGCGATAATCGTCAATTTTAGAAATTTTCAACTGATATTTAAAATGAGAAAGTAATATTTAAATTGTTTTTATATGAATACCGCACAACCGTCCCAACTGCTCCCAAGCGTCTGGAGCTAATGAGACTATGGCATCCCCGAATGGGGAAATGTTGTGAGGCTGAAGGTATTGGGGAGAGGAAGGAGAGGATGAGGGAGAAGGTGGGGAAATACCTGGCTATTCAGATCTAGTCACCAAACACGGCTAAAAGCCATTTCAAGCAACGTTTCAATTCTGAATGGTGGTCTTTCACCAGGGCGATACTGAGAGTATCTTCCACTCTGGAACGTGCGCAAATATACTATATATTATTTTTAAATTAATTAATTGTATATGCTTAACTATATATAACTCGTATGTAAAGAAATATGAATTCACTAAAAACTTTTTTACTGCCAATAACCGATACCAAGTATATTCATGTACTGGCTGGCCTATCTGGGATTTTTTTGTTATGTATACAATATACATATTTTTTTATATTTTATTATTTTATTTCTCTCTACATTATGTCTCTTTTTTCATAACTGATTATAAAAAAAAAACTTGTATGTTAATATAATTAATGTTCGTAACAAAAGTTTATTAATAATAAATAAATCAAAATATTGTACTTCCTAAATATTTAACTATCTATGGTTTTGACAAGCTTGCATCGCCGTAAAATGGAATTCAGCTAACTTCATGTTATTCTTTTATCGATTTAAATGAAAATAATAATAACAAAATTTACAAAAATTATAGTAATAAATTAAAGATAACATAAAAATAAAAATTCACCACCTTTGTTTCGAAATACCAAAAACAGAATATAACACCACTTTTATTTAATTAATCTCAATTATCCCAAAAATAACGTTAATTTCTCCTAAAATTACGCAAATTTCACCAAAATAACGCAAATTTCAACGAAAAAATAACACCACTTTTATTTAAATATCTCAATTATCCCAAAAATTACGTTAATTTCTCCTAAAATTATGCAAATCTCACCAAAATAACGCGAATTTCATCGAAAAAATACCACCACTTTTATTTAAATATCTCAATTATCCCAAAAATAACGTTAATTTCTCCTAAAATTACGCAAATTTCACCAAAATTACTCGAATTTCATCGAAAAATAACACCATTTTTCCCAAAAATACTCTACTCATTACTAGCGCGTCTTCACCGAACTGCCAATACCTCTATACAGATCTTTTCGACATACTCCTAACCTCTGTCCGGCATCAATGCAAATATAGTTAGTTTTGCATATATCTGATATGTATTTCAGTAAAATTAAATCTCTACTATTATTTTTTGTAATTTTTAACTAACAATAACCTAGCTGAACAACCACTCTCGTACATGGCCATCTCAATACAGGCGTTTCACATCTAGTTGATGGGCAATACACTAGCCAATTACAAATATTTATATATACAATAAAAAAATATATTTAAATTTACCTACTACTAGTTTTTCCATATTTTTGTACCTCGTTTATTACGTTTATTATTTTATCTTGTAAGCGTTTAATTTTATCTTGTAAGGCATAATTCTTAAAATGATTTTCGGTCATAATCTAAAAACTTAATTTGCCACAATACGACAATATCGGAAAAGGGGTTCGCAAGTAGGATATTTTGCAGTAAATTTTTTTTTTAGGTCTGATACTTATTTTTTTCTTGGCTTACAAAAAGACGAACTAAAAAAAATCCCCGTTAAACGAGAGGCCAAGGTGTGTTCTACTTGCAGTATTTAATTAAATCATCTGTGATGTTTCTAGGCCATTAAATTTACAAACCAAAAACACATGATTTTGCATTACTTCCCATTGCACCGCCTTAATGTTAAAACACCAAAAATAACACAATCATGTCAAATATTCAGAAGTTACGAATTATCCGCTCATGTACCCGGCCTTGCAGGGGATTTTTTTGTTTTTTTTTTTGGAATGAAGTTATGAGGTTGTGAATTCTTGCTTGTCATTTGGGTGCCATGATTGATTTGACAGCGAAAGTAATGCCTTGTGACGACTATTACTGTCTCTAAATAAAGAAACATTCATTTGCAAATTTTATTTCATTATAAACATTTATTTTTTTCAAAATGTATGTAAATGATAAAATTTTTACCTTATGTTTTCCATTTTGAAAATATTCTACCCAAACAAACCTTCTTTTAAATATCTAATCAGTGGCTAACTAGAGTGATATATCTATGGGCTAACCTCAATAATGACTTCAAGTACCCCCTTCAATGTGACCCTTGAACGGGGTACCCCAAAGGTCACATTTTTTGCGACTTTTGTAAAATATTATGATATAAATAAAAACAAAAATTTAAATGCAATATGACTTGTTCTATGTTTTTCATACTAATTTTTAAACGTAACAGCAACAGTTTTACATATTGGATTTCATCCAAACTACTTTCTAAACCTTCCCGGCACTAATAAGAACAAATTGTGCTATTTTCGGCGAAACCGGTCTAGTAATTTTCGGGAAAATCGAGGACACGCAGCCAAACATTAATTTATATATAGATTCTTCAAGATTTCTAATTGAAGCAAATCGACAGCATATAATGACATGCATATTTTTAAAAACATAATTTATTATTTATAATGACATTGAGTGTCAATTTTTGCATTGATGTTGGCAAAATGGAAAGAAAAGAGTTTTGTGTGTGGAAAAAGTCAATATATTATGAAGTCAATATATTTTGAAGTCAATATGTTATGAAGTGGATATATTATGAAGTCGATTTATTACAAAATCGATATATTACGACGACGATATATTACGAAGTCGATATATTACGAAGTCATTATATTACGAAGTCAATATATTATGTAGTCAATATATTATGAAGTCAATATGTTATGAAGTCAATATATTATGAAGTCAATATATTATGAAGTCAATATATTATGAAGTCAACATGTTATGAAGTCAATATATTATGAAGTCAATATATTATGAAGTCAATATATTATGAAGTCAATATGTTATGAAGTCAATATATTATGAAGTCAATATATTATGAAGTCAATATATTAAGAAGTCAACATATGAAGTCAATATATTATGAAGAAAAGGTGTACCTAACCTTAACCTCTTATGCGGGATTTTAAAAAAAATCGTCCAGTAAAGTAATTTTAATTTTTGATTGTTATTATTTTTTATCAAATGAAACACTCAAACTCTGTTTCAACCACATTTATTTTACACGCCTACCGGTTTCGTAACAATCGTTCCATTGTCAGGGCAAGTGTATATACTAAACAATATTACAAAATTATTGAAGAACATACATTATAAGTGGCACAGGGGGTGTGGGCGTGGCTAGGGATTAGTAAAGAGTGGAGGAAGAGATAGAGATTGAGGGAGTAGTGAAAGGAAACATATTTACAATGGGGCTGTAAGATAGGTTTTTTTTATTATTAATAATAGACTCATTATTATTGAGGGATTTCTTAATTTCGAAGGTTTCTAAATTATCTAAGCGTTTACCTTTACTATTAATGTGAAGAATATTGATCCCTGTATTTTTATCAAAACTATGATTGTTTGAGATAATATGATTAGCGAATTCAGAAAAATTATTATTTATTATAATTAATATTAAATTGTTATTATTTTTATTTCCTAGAGTTCTGTGAACTCCGGAGTGCCCTGTGCCCTGGCCACGACCCTGCAACGAGCCACCAGCTCAGCCCTCAGACACGCCACCTCCGCAGTGGCCTCCAGGATGAACGACCTCGTCAGGTGAGTCACACACAACCCAACCTAACCAACCGAACAACCTCACCTAATCTGACCCAACTCAATATATACCTCATATATGTATGCCATAGAAAATATGTACCTGCGAGAAGATGTTTACTTTTTCACAGTTTTTAGTTTGAACGTCTCCCCTAATTTGAAGTACAATTCTGTTTGTTTCTCTCATCGCTGTAACCGTGGTGGTGATTTCCCAGTTTGAACGATTCTTTTATTTTGTAATTTTTTTTTTCTAAAACTAGTATTGAATCTTCAATCGTTCGCTGATTGTGGATTTCTACCCATTTAGACCGCTCGCTGACGGTTCGGTAAGGAATCGACATCGTAATGTTTGCGCGATATCTCGCTGCATGTTTTTATGCAATGCAATACATAGTTTTTCTTTAAACTTTGTTTATTGCAGTTATCTACATCGTGCTACCAATTATTAGGGTTTTTTATAAGATCTCGCAGGCAGTTTACTAAATCCGAATCCACGATTTCTATGTTTAACTGTATTATAAGGTCCAAACTTGAGTACGCTTCTGTTGTATGGGCCAGACCAGAAAAACCAGAAAAAAATATATAGAAATGTTAGAAAATTAAAAAAATATATATCTCCGATATCTATATATGAGAATGCACGGCGAGTACCCGACATTTACGCACCGTGAAGATTTAATCTCTGAAACGCGCTACCAAATTCTCCAGTCTAGGAGTGGGCCCTTGCAGTAACGGCATATAAAATTATACATATTTTGATAGACAGTCCATACCTCCTGGAATGCCATAAGCGGTTTGTACCAAACAACTACTGCCAGGGGCGGCACCACGATCTGATATCCATTCCCCTTGGTAGAACAGACGTGTTATCTCAGCACAGTCTAACAAGGGATACGGTGCTGCTAAATAACATCTCTTTTGATATTTTCAACACAAACCTTTAAGGTTTCAAGAGACATGTGTTTTAATTTTTGTTATTACGTATAATTTCATACACATTATTGTTTTGTTCGTCTGCAGAGTAATTAAACGCAGTTTGTTATAAATATAAAAAAATTACAATTCTTAATTTCATAACTTCTCTACACTTCTCCACATTATCTCTCCACACACTCTTTCTTTTAATATTATATTATAGTCACGCATTCATTCATTAGTTAAGAAGTATTATTACACATACATAATATGTACTTTAACAATGTAAATTTTGATATTCCAACCTTGTCATTTGTAATAAAAAAGTACTGCCTATGTCCAAATAAATAAAATAAATTGTTCTCGTACACGGGTCTGCAGGTGTCAGTATATTTATAGCCGTTAAACTGTCAGTATTGCAGATTTCTGATTTACCGTCCCGCTTTTCGCATACGGTCGAGTGAGTCAAGTGACAACGGGATTGGGGAATTTTACATTTATTCACAACTCTTTTGTAATATTATTGATGCACCCAATTAATACATTCGTAAGAATATTTTAAAAGCTATTTTCAACTAAAAGAAAGGTTATGAATATTTTTTTATTAAAAGTTCCTTAAGCGATTTACGGAACGCGATAATATCGAGAAGCTACTGAAACCTCGTACCACTTGCTGTATAATAGAATTACGTCGCATCGCTCCCGCTTCATCCCCGCGTCGTGAACTGGCGCCAATAGAAATGTATGGCACAGCGGGCTGTCCGTATCACGCACGAGGTTTATGTAGATTCCTTACCGGAACATCAGTGAGCGGTCTAAGATTTCATACATCGCGATGATATTTTTGATTTTGCAAAGAAAAACGAAACATGTTTCTCTATTGAAATCGTAGACAAAACGTGTAATATTGGTGTTTTCTATATTTTCTACGCTTGCGACCTATGAACGGATATTTTCTAAGCTCGCCTAAAACCTTTTATCTCGCACTGGTATCATTTCTAGACCGGCCCATTATTTCTGTTAAAACCCTTTGAGACACAAGATTTGAAACAAAATAAAAAAATGCTTGTGTTGCACAGAATTTCGAAAACTTCGAAAAGTACTTACGTACCATCTATTGGCCGATATAGTAAGCCGTTGGAGTGGGCGGGGCATAATTTAAACCCTTGTGTTTCAAGTGGTTTTAATTTTTCGAAGTGGTATAAATTACATCCCACCATCCAGCAAAATATAAAAAAGGTGGGTTATTTTTTATACCACTATGCTTCACGGGGTTAAAAAACTAAATTTTACAGTCTGTAATTCGACTCCGTAACCCATTCCAGTGCTGAGACAATGCGTAATAATGAATCAAATAAATATACATATATTCTCGAAATTAATATATTAGATGTTTCAGTGTGAAAATGAAAGCGTCAGTTTTGTTGCTTTACGCCTAATGGAATTTACTAAAAATCACACATTTCAATCTGCACTTATCGTATATGTATACTGTATATATTTCATGTAGGTCTCTATATGTAATTTTGTTACGCTGTGATACTTGAAGACTGCGGAGAGGTAGCATTTAAAAACTTGTGTTCTGTCGATCCTTTTTGCCCGGAGTAAAATCGAGTCCTCCAAATCAAAGTGATCGAATAATGACCCGACAAGTGGCGCATACATTTAAAGTGCGAGTGCTGCCTTGATGGCTTGCCAATATCCGCTACTGAATGCACTTCTGTGGGATGTATCCAACGGTTTAATGGTCGCTATGTGGAAGCCATGTGCAAGCAAGCAATCTGCCAATATGGATTTATATAAAGCAACTGCGTGTTCATAACCTGTGAAGTGATATTTTTGAATTTTATATATTCTCGATGTTCTGTGTATACCGTATACCAGTGGCGTGCGCAGAGTTTTTAATTGGGGTAGGCAGTAGAATAAACAGCGAATTAATTGATATTATAAAAACTTGCTGCAAACGTGGTAAGTTTTCGCTAAGAATGGCTAAGCTTCTGGCTTTAGCCGATGTTGGTTGCGATTGCTTACCACATGGAATATCTAGATAACCGTTTCATTTATGCATATTATAAGCCGATTACTGGATATATGAAATTTCCATACTTTTTCGACCACACAATTACACGAAAGAAAGCCAATATAATATGATAATTATTTCGTTGGTAAAGTTGTACTATTTAATAGAGGTACCAACAGATGGCATTGATTGCTACATTTGTGATTTGTACCGAAAGGCACTGTCTTTTTCGACACTAACACAAACGAGTCTTCTCTTAAATTCCCATTACGCACATATGTATGTTTCGTGTAGAATACGGTCAACATTTGAATATGACACGTGTGTCTGAAACTTCGCGAGTATCTTCGAAGTGTAGATTGATTTCTTTAATAATTTTATAAATTTAAATATTACTTATATTTTTTTATGTGAGTGAGGTAGGGTAGGGTAGGCCGTGCTTAATAAAAAAAAAGTAAAAAACATTTTTTTAAAGTGTGTAGCCCCCTTTAAAAAATCAAGATATTATTATGAAATCACTCTGTCGCTCAAGAAAAACCGCACTACTTTCGAGTACTATATGTATTTTTAGCTAGTTTCTATTCTGCTTTATGTGTTCTAAAACATAAAATGTGTACTGAAGTAGCAAAAACTCTCGTCCACATCGGTAAGCCTTCGGGTCATAAATTTTTTTTTTTTTTATAATTTCGCGTTTTCTGTTTCAAAAAAATATTTGTAATTTTCGTCGGCACTGAGACGGCACCATCATTGCACGGTGAGTATGGGGAGGACCCTCCAGTGGGCTGCTTTGACCGCGGCGCGCGTATGTCATTCCCGGTCTGACGCCTCTCCAAATGGACTACTGAAATATTCAACGCATTTTCAATTTCAAATTTCTCGCATGTTTTTTGGAGCAGTAAAAGTTGATAATACTTGTAATATTAAGCAGTAAAAACTCGACAGTAAAACAGGGAAATCTTAATCTTGCAGGCTGTAGACCAGAAAAAACTAGAAAAACCATTAGATATGGCGTCTCCTCTACTACATAAAAATTGAGAAAATTTACTAAACATTTTTTTACTGTTCGATGGAGGACTTCTAAGATGAACGAAGGACCACTTTCTGTCCGGGGCCTTTTGAGGATGCACCTATATCATGCATTTCAAAGGATATATATAACTAAATTAGTTGCCCCCTTCTATCCGGGGTCTTTTGAGGATGCACCTATATCATGCATTTCAAAGGATATATATAACTAAATTAGTTGCCCCCTTCTATCCGGGGTCTTTTGAGGATGCACCTATATCATGCATTTCAAAGGATATATATAACTAAATTAGTTGCCCCCTTCTATCCGGGGTCTTTTGAGGATGCACCTATATCATGCATTTCAAAGGATATATATAACTAAATTAGGTGCCCCCTTCTATCCGGGGTCTTTTGAGGATGCACCTATATCATGCATTTCAAAGGATATATATAACTAAATTAGTTGCCCCCTTCTATCCGGGGTCTTTTGAGGTTTCATCTATATCCGAATTTCAAGGGATATGTGGAACTAAATTAGTTACTCTTTCTATCCAGGGTCTTTTGAGGATACACCTATATCCGAATTTCAACGGTATGTAGAACTAAACATCTAATAATTCGTCTATTACCTATTTCATACCCACCCAACCAGAACTAGTAGTAGCAAGTAGCTACCCACTATAAAACCAATCACAATTAAACTCTCGATGTACTATTATTTTTTAAGAGGGCTTTTCAATATTCACGCGGTTACCAATGTGTTTCTGTGGGGTTACTATACCACCTACTAGTATAATTGTACCGTATTCACGTAATTATAATTATTAGTGTGAATTCAAACACGGAGTTTCGGATCTGCTACCTAAGTATTTTACTAATGGTTTCTTTTTATTATTTATTTTGGCGACATCTAGCAATTTCTTGTCTCGTCGTGGTTTACCTAACCTATGAAACTTTACCTGAGTATGTTTTTATTACATCCGATTAAAAAAATGTATCATAATAATAATAATAATGCTTATTTATTTGAAACACAAATTATTTATCAAAAAATCTAAGAAAACCTTGACCGTCCAACTCGGAACAATTGCCGTTTAACAAGTTTAGTGAACAGCTGTAACAATAATAACAATAAAAAAATAAATATACTGAAATACTTGCTTTATTAAATTTGATTTACTTAAAAAATTTAATTGATGGTAGTAGGAGAAATTAAAATATTGTCAGGTTTTTCGTAACCCTTAAATATTTGTCTTTCTTGCATAATAAAAAATAATAGAAAAATAATGATATATGAAACAAAACCAATCGATACTCCACTATACCGCACTCATTCCATGTACAATCCAATAACAATGTATTCGTAGAACACCCCTAAGCTCCCGATTAAAATTAAATTATGCATTAAGTATCTACGTACGTTGAAAAAATATAAGAAATTAGTTGACATTATAAACACGGGGAGGCAAGGCAAACAGTATCTGTGATCGGGGATTAGAGTGTGTTTGTATTTAATTACGCCCCGCGGGGAATGGAGGCCCGGCTGTCTGGGGCTAGTCACTAGTTTCGGCGTTTGATCCACGGCTCCCCCCGCCCCCCGCCTCTTCCCCGCAATACCGCGCATCTGTCGCGTAATTCTCTTTGGACTCGAGGGTACCGGCCGCGGCACTTGTTCGATATACGTACTCGTACCACCGACCTGCCAATCATTCGTAGGATTGTTGTACAAATTATGTTGTTGACCGTCTTCTCTGGAAGTTGCGGTGTTCATTTCATATATTGTTATTTTATTTGTCGATACAATGCAAATAAGGAGCTCCACTAAAAATATTACGGATTAAAACTGTGTTAAATTTATTGGAATAACTTATTGAAGTTTATAAATAAACCCCATTGTAATATGTAATCATTGGAGAAGATAATATTAACAAATCTCAAATGAAACATGAAACAGAAAAAACTTTGCAGTCATACAAAAAGATAGCAGCCAATAAATAATATGTGAATTCGTTGACGATAATATTCAAACCATGATATTGATAAAAATGACGTAAAATAAACAGGTCTCATTAGTTCAGTGGTTATAACATTGTTCCGGTAAGACAGAGGTCATGGTTTCGATTTCCAGATACGACTAATGCCTTTTTTTATTTTCGATGTCTTTTTCTGTTTCATGTTTCATTTGAGATTTGTTAATATTATCATCTTCAGTGATTAAAACCTATATGTTCGTATAGATCAACAAACGTCGATTTTGAATGTATAGGGTTTCGTTTATTTAATTATACGTAGAATTTATGATTCGTTATTTAAAAGTGAATAAAAAAAATCTCATCAAAACGCACTGTTTCGTTGGTTCCATTGGAACAATGTCACGCAGTTGTTAAACTTGCCTGAATTATTTTTGTGTAAATTCATTCTGTGTGACCGTATGATGTTTATGATATGACGTCACGTGGTCACCGATCGGATTCCGGCCGGTATGGTAAGCTTTAAAAAAAATCTAACTTTCAGAATTATTTTACAGACTATGAAAACGCTTTATGGTATTTAAGATAGAAAACCAACAAAGATATAAAAAAATTTACTGAAGTTCCTTATTATTTGATGTTTAAAGTTTTGGCCAACCATATTTTTTATGTTTTAATTTTTAACATATCGTTCCTGCCCGATTTCGCCCGTGGATCAACACTTTTTTTCGTATTGAACAGCTGAAAAATGGAACAAACGATATGGCGTTCTGTATTATATTTTTATGGTTAAATACATATATCTCAAAGCTCAATTGTTTATGATGGAAATTACGTTATTTAGCCGAGTTGGTAGACAGAAATAACTGTGCATTTTTCATGTCAGAATTCACTGCTAGAGAATTTTCAGCTTCTTCTGACAAACAGATTTCTGCTTTATAATAATTTCAATTGAATGTTAAATTTGCATGTATTTTGTATGTTAAGACCCGAGTTCGCTCCTTCCTATCCTCTAAGAGACCCTCCACACAGCATTCCCAAAGGTGATATAGGCCTCCAGAGAAATTATTTCCCTCAGGGTCTCTCCCGTGTGGAGTTACAGTAAAAAAATGTTTTTCACCGAACTAGATCGACTTTGTGATCTGCTCAAACAAAGGGAGAGATGTAAAAATAAAATTAATGTTTTAATATTTTTGGTCTTAAGATTTCTTAAATATGTTATTTTTAATAAATGGATATAATAACATTTAAAATGTCTGGATAAGGAAATCGTCACATAATGAAGAGGCACGTGTATATTTGTACCAGATTAATATATTAACTGTTGTTACACAACGGATTCGACCATTCAGTGCTTAAATTACTGATAACTATATTCTGTATTCTGCGCTAGCTCAATCCTAGGAAATGTTCACCGTATTTGCAATTCGTTTATGGTCAATTTGAGAAACCACCGCTTCCAGAATGTTTATACATACAATGCAGCATTAGGTAATCAAATAAACTATTATCGTTTGCGGTAAAATATGCCTTGCAAGAAGGCCTATATTGAATAGCAATGAATTTACGTTCAGGGTAAAAAAAACGTGAATCTCTTGGTGAACGCAGTTAGGAGTTAATTTTCTGATTTGAAATTAGACCCAAAACGAACCGTAAATAAACCAACACTTGTAATGAAATCAAAATAAACTTTCCCCGGCCACACCTGGCCATCTCGGAGTCCAGTAGAAGTTCCCGGGAGGTAGACAGGAGACGAAAACCACTGAGTTGATAAATTAACAAGAAATGTATCTTTTTTCTAATTAAATACATGCTTTCAGAATATCAGTTAAAAGATGATTTGACTCCGGAATAGTAACAGACCATTAGCCGAAACAAATATTGAATATCGAGTACCTGACGAAAAATAATACAACGTGGCTAATTGTGAGACTTTCTTATTATGGGATATACTTCATAACACTGTTTACACAATTATAATTGGAGGGAAAATTGGGTCATAACATTTCTTCTACCTATTCAATAAATATCTCAACCCACTCAACAAATACTAATTACGTACTATTTAATATCAATGAATATAATAATTTAATATCACGTTTCATCGCGAGCATTAAACCCAGCCTCGGGGTATTTATGGCTACCAAACAGCCCCTAACCAATCGAACCCGACTCAACCGGGCCCCAGTTGGAGGCAGCAAACTGGTCCGTACTTTGATTCGCATTAGATGATCAAAAGCTTAACCATTGCGCATCAGTTGCTTAATATACTGGGGGATGTACAATAAATAAAACAGACTATTATTAGGTAGTACCTACTGGTGGATAGGTGGTTTAGATCGGGAGCATTGGACATGGGCAACCCCGATTATCCATCCCTCTCACCAGGGTAAGTTTGGTTTTAACTATCGAGGCGTAATTTTAAAGTTAAGGTGTTTATTTGTTTGTTTCAATCTTTTAGAGTGCTTTTGTAGAACTGCCTTTTTAATGTTGGTAATAGAGGGTAGAGCGCAACTGTATTCATGTCTGACTCGGCATAACAAAAACTGGAGAATGTTTTATTTTATATATTCGTAAAAAGAATTATTTACTTTGTGGCTTGTCATAATTATAATATAAACGTATACATTTGTTTTGAATCACTTTAATTTAATATAATAATCTCTATCGGTTTCGGAATTTTTCAGAGTTTGCCAATCATCTTATTTCAACCGATCATATTTTTTAATAAAGATACAGCAGTTCAAATTAAAAACAAAAACCTAATCAAATTATTTGTATGGACCATTATTTAAGTTTTCTGGAAATCTCAGTAATATTGTAACATGTAAAAAAAAATTGCTAACAACTAGGGTTTAACATTTCCCTAGATTTTGTGGTGATTTCCCTTTTCCCTAAAAAATTCTCTCCCCTAGATCTGGGGAAATTTCCCTGTTTTTATATAACACCAGTGTTAAGTGTTAAAAAGAAAAAAGTCCATCCAAAATTAAATGTACAAAATAATTACGATGTATGAAATTATAATATAATTATTTAGGTAGGTAATCATTCTAGTTAAGTAAGTGAAAAATTAATTTTAGCTTTTTTTAACGGTTACTCCACTCAGGAGGCGCCGAGGGAAATAATTTCCCTCAAAGCCTATGTCATCTTTGGGAATGCTGTGTAGAGGCTACTGTACTTCATAAATACGGTGGATCAAAAAAATCGATCTGCTTTTTATGTCTTCTAACGTATTTACAGGGTTTTTGACATTGCTGGTGCACTGTGTAAATGGTAAAATTATGTTAAATTAGATTAAAAATCTGTAGTGTTATGAGTATTTGTACAAATTGATATTATAAAAACGTCCCGAGCAGTATAATCTAATATGATTTTTTTAAATTAAAAAAACCTATATAACTATCTTCCACTTGTTTACAGTTACAATGATTTTTTTATTGAAAATTTAAATGATATTCCACTATGAATTGACTTTCAAAATTAGAAATAAACAATGTAATCTTCTCACTAACCCGGAAAATGGGTATTCACGGTGGAAAGTACATTTAACTCAAAATACGTATCACTTACCTGACGCCATAGCTCACCGTTCTTTGTTTTTTTTTGCTATTTCAGATAAATAAACAGTTTGTCCCTTTATCGTAAAGATTTAAATATCATACAGCTTGAGCTTTTTATAAAGTTGAGCCTTAAAATCCCCAAAGCGTTTCCTGATCCTAGGGGTGGTTGGTTGGCTGGTTGGTTTGCTTGCAGTTTGAGGCCATATGGACTGCTTGTAGCATCCTCCTGTTTGGATGCGTATCGTTGTCACATATCATTATGGGGTTTTGTTGTGGGGGTATGCTGTTGTTCCCCCCAGCCCCACTTGCTAAGGAAGTATTAATGTGGTGGTGTCACGGGAACAATACAGGCCCCGGAGAATAAATAACAAGGATTGAATGTCACTTGGCAAATTTCTCTTTTGGATGGACGGGGAATAATATTGTTTTTTTTTTGAAATTCGAACATAAAAAGCAGGAGGAAATATAATCACCACTTTGCTCAAATATCTCAATAGGGTATTTTACAAACTGCGGATAACGTTAAAACGTATGGAAGTTAATCACGTCCCGCTTGCCAACAACAAACCTAAACCGTTACATGTGGAAGAAAGGGTCTTTTCTTTAATTTACTTGAACAATTAGAAATTAATAAACGAACGAATGATCCTAATATAACATTAATTAATAAAGCCAGGAAAATTGTATATTCACCGCTTCTCAATATGTTCACATTATCAAAACAATATAACACATTTAAATAAATCAATTAAGAAAAAAATATCAGTTAAATAGGAGGGAACACATTATAAATGTGAAAGCCTCACAGAATTCAGAATTTTAATTGCTTTCTAACTAAATCGGTTTTACCAATAATATCATTATTATTTTTAAAAATCCGTCCAAATTAGAAAGGGGTGGGAGTAAATAAAATCATATAAATAAGTCGTCACAATGTGGATTAACAGCAGTTCGAAATTGCCTGTGAATGCCGAAACAGCTGTTACAATAATAAAACACTTGCAAAACTTAATAACACTATTAAATTTGATTTACATTAAATTTTTAAAACAGGAAGTTTTAAAGTTAATATTTCGTAAATGTGTAATTTTTATATTTGCTTTTTAAAACCGATCTAATTCCGAAACGGTTCGAACTGGCTACAACGTCATTATGATGTACATAACGCTACTGGCTGGTAAGACGACTGTCACCGACGTTGGTCGGCGTGACGTCAACAACGCCATATTCACAAACAAAAACAAACATGTCGTTTTGGCGGTAACTCAAAAATTGCACATTAATCGTTATAGAAAATGTATTAGTCAACATAAAAATATTATAAAAATGTCGTCATTGTCGTAATTTTTTTTTTCTTAATTTTTGTAGGCAATGAAAATAAAACTGTGAATACCCTATTCAACGAGATGAAGATAATAGATCAGCGAGTCTTTCTAACCTGTCTCAGAATAATTATTGTGTCTGGAGTTCGGTGCATCTTTACTGAGGTAATTTTCCTCCCTTGCAGTACGTCCCATTGTTTAAAATATACCTTCAATTAGTTTAAACGTCACAATTAACACAACTCAACATGAAGTTTTCAGAGCATAGATGGGATATGTAGTGTAGTGTGTATGATAAATAGATCGTGCAAGCGAGAAATATTATTTGCAGTGATCTGTGCAAGGTTAGTTTCATGCTGTCTTTGTTCTTCTGGGCCCTTGAAAACCGCTTTTCTGATGGTAGCAGCGCGGCTTTCTTCCCGTAAATGGCACACATTTTTCTAGTATCCTCGGAGACGTAACTAATCAGTTTAAATCATTAAAAAATATGTTATATCTGAAATAATCGTGTTTAAAATTATTTTACATAATTTTCTTTGGTCAAAGTGCTTAGGTACTAACAAAATATGTATGTGGTTTTCCAGAGCAAATATTACATAGAGATGCGCTAACTCGCAAGGGGAAGAAACCAACATAAGAAGAGGAGCGGGGGCGAGCTAGGCATGCCGCCAGTTCGGCTTGTTTTCAAAAACCTAATATTTAATTTGACCCTTTTTAGATGCTTACCGCAGTCAAAATCTCGCGAAACAAACGTGGACGTCAGTGAACTAAGCTGGTGCCAAAATGTGCGTCGCGTGACCTTTGCCACCAAGCGTCGAAATCGTACTTAGGGAGAGTCTATTAATTCTGACGTCGGTGGCGGTTTTAAAATTGCACTGAAAATTGAGACTAGTCACTTCTCGGCTATACTGTCACTCATAATTCATACAAATTTTCAAAAAATATCATTCTGATCTGTTTGTAAAATAGTTCTATAATTCTATCGTTCACCAGTTCGAGGAGAAGACCAGAGTGAACGACTTGTATCCATACACACATACAACATGTGTAACGTGTATGTGTAATTGTATGTGTATGTGCCTTGTAGTGCCTACCTACTCGCGAGTACTTTGCCTTCTCTTATAGAGCTATTATTATTTTACGGTGACAATCGCGCTCCCACTTTGCAGGGGCAGGACATCTAGCGCCCCCTCGTGATTTCTATACAGCATATAATTCAATAATCATGAGTCCCCTGCCCCTCCCTCACCCTCATCACCAGAACTACCCTACTTTCAGCCGAAGGGAGCAGCAGAAGCGATGCGCAGATGTTCCCGCAACAGAAGTAACGCGCTACATACTGTATTAACACGATAAAGTACTCAAAGTGTATTTAATTCGTACAGACATGTTGAATATTCGAGCGCGGTGGTTTTGAAACTGCGCTTTTGAATTTTCGAGTGGTTGTCAATTTTTCGTTGTTTCAGATTATCGGATTTCTAAGTAATGGCGTATATGCTTTTTTTCCATAATATTTTGCTTAAAAATATACTATTTAAAATAAAATAATTGCGTATAACAGACTGGGTCCATTTACCTATACATATGAACAAAGCAATACGGAATGACAAGAATTAAAATTCATTTTTTGCATGTATCTTGGAATCTTCAGGTTTGTTTCGAAATTATCAAGAGTGATGTTATTTAGAAGCACCATTAGGTGGAAGCAGTACAGGAAGGAGTGTGCCTGGGTCTTGGAGAGACCCATGTTGTAGGAGGGAGGAAACACAGAGGCCGGCAGATCATTCCACAGCCGAGAAGATTGAACACAAGAAGGAGTCGTAGAAGCGACCCGTTCTCATGTGACAAATGTCATCCGTGTGCAAATGTTGGGCGCGCATTTGGCGTGTTTCCCGACTGTGCACCGGTGCCGAAGGTAATAATGATGCTAGTTCCTCAGAGAATCTTCCATTGAAATACCAGTAGAACAAAGACAGCATTCCCACCTGACGTCTGTGCTCCAAAGTTTGCAATCCGTCCGTTAAGATAGGCCGACCGTTTCTGCACAGAGTCAAGGGTTTTTTCAGATATTTAAGATGAGATGGCTGCCAAATTCTACAGTGGGGCGCACATTTACTATCGTCAGCTATATCAAATGAATTTAAAAAAATACCTTGTTTAAAACCATAGAATTTATTTTTATTTTTACTGCCGACTGGTTTCCATTGGCCCAAGCTTCATCAGGGTACAAAATTAAAGTAATTGGGTGCCTGTGTATACATACAGAAGGAGAAACAATGTGGAAATAACGTTCGCCCAACGACAGTTCTCTTACATTGCTCCCAAAATGTTCAACTCACTGAGTACTTGAAGTGAAATAACACAAAACTGCGCTATATAAATGCTTTGTTATTATTATTACTTACTGATACTATGAAATCGAAATCTGAGTCTCTATACCATCAGTGTTCAAAATTGGTTATTTGCAAAAGGAATGAATTACTTCAAAGAATATCTTACACATCGTAAAATCGATTAATTACTCTTAGTTTTAATACATTAACTTAACTAAAATATATATTTGTATATGTGTATGAATTATCTTATTTTGTTTGATTTTACTCGTATGTTCTACTTTTGCTTTTTCTTTCAATGTGCATTTTTTTTTTAAATGCTCCTGTTTCTATTTCTATTTTTCTATCTTAATTTTTTTTTTATTTCTTTTCAACATGTAAGTATATAACAACATTATAATGTACAATAAATTTCGACTACCATGTTTTATCATCTTTGTGGATGCTTTGTGAAGGGTGTTTTTAAACAAACGCAGTAGTAAATCTCTGTCTTTAAATAAAAAAAAGGAGTACCGCGCAAGAGTCCCAGCTGCCCCCAACCGTCTGGAGCCAGTGAGATTATGGAATCCCCAATAGGGATATATAAAAATGAATGTTTGTCTGTCCGTCTTAGATTTTCCAAAAAATTACTTGACGTTTTCGCTGAAAATAGCAGTTTATTCTTATTAGTGTCGGGAAGGTTTAGAGAGTAGTTTGAATGAAATTTAATTTTTAAAACTCTTGCTACAACGTTTTAAAATTAGTCGGAAAAACATTGAGCTCGCCGTGTTGTATTGAGGTTAGCCCATAGATATACCACTCTGGTTAGCCACAGGTTACATATTTAAAAGAAGAATATTTTGTTTGGGTAGAATATTTTGGAAAAGGAAAACACAAGAACGTACCTACTTAAGAACTTTAATATTTATGTATATTTAAAAAAAAATAAGTGTTTGGAATGAATTTTTAATTTTTCATTAATGTTTCTTTGTTTTATTCTTTACATATAGTAATAGCCGTCACATGGCAAATTTTGCCAGGTATCTTTAAATAACTTTTTTTGTTTTCTGTATTAAATAATGTAAAGTTTACTACACATATGTTATAATGATGAAATGTAATGTATTATTTTGAAAACAAAATATATTATTTTATATCTATATATAGAAATGGACTACTTGCTACAACACGGCCCAAGTAAGTAGGGAACAGCAAAAATGTAAAATAAATATTATTTATGCAACAAAATTATACAATTAATAAATGAAGTTACGGCATTACTTTGGCTGTCAAATCAATTACGACACCCGAAAGACAAGCAAGAATTCACAACTTCGTGACTTTATTCCAAACAAAAAAAATTATCCCGAGCAAGGCCGGGTACACATCAGCCAGCGAATGATAAATATAAATAAATCTGGCCGTCGCATTAGGCGAGTAAATTGAATCATTAAAACGCGAATGCGCATATTTCAATATTTAATGAGGTGAATCATTTTATTACACTTGCATTATTGCATTGTGTGCGTTGTATTGTGACGGGGAAGGTTTGTTTAATAGTATTTAAACAGTGGTCCAGTGGACGGCCCACTGGCTTGGAATGGCATGATTGCGAGTTCACTCCCCTCGCGGAACTAAATAAAATAGGGGTGTTATTTCATGGCCGCTGTCAGTAGCGCTTACTTGATTTTTTTAGGGATGATCGTCATCAGATTACTAAGCGTATTGAAATCTAGAATAAGAGTTTTATTTATGACCTGACCGGTTTCAGCCTATCACGGCCATCTTAAGAATGGTACAATTTTTTCTTAAACTATGCTGTATATACAATGTTGGAGTATCAGGGGTGGTAAACAATGTTTTTTTTTAATATAAATTTTATTAATTAGTATTTCTGTATTCTGATTTTTCATACTGTTGGGTTTAAGATAGAATAACCATTCCCGGGTTACGAATAACCTGACAATATTTGACAATCTCCTACTACCATCACAGTAAGCGGAAGATGTTGCTTGTGTCGTGATGGATGACTTAGCCAGCCGAAGAATTGAACTCACGATGTCTAGGTGGGACCCAGACGCGATGCCAACTCAGCCACTGACCAGTTGATGTTTTGAATTATTGATATTTTTGGTTTTAAAGGGTGATATATTCATTTATATATTTTTTTATTCCTATGAAATGATTAATCAGTGTCCTCACTGATTAATCATTTATTCAAAAATATACATCACAAAGACAACGTCACTAAGTAAATAGTAAAATTTGTACTAGGCCGGGAATGGCCATGATCTGTTTATGGCATCTGATACCACTGTCATTGGGGTTGCAAGTAGGCACTGCAGGCAGTGATAGTACTTCAGCCTGTAGCCTACAGCAGGGACGGCGAACCTTTTTATACAAATGTATCAAAGAATATCTCAAATTCTTAAGAATAATATTTGTGTGTTACGTGCCCCGACAATACCTACATTATGTCACAAAAAGTCTCCGACAAATATGTTGTGAGTTAAATTATCACAATTAAATTGTATTATAATAATTAAATATCATAATTAAATAATATGTAAATAATTAAATATATTATATTATTTATTTTACCTTTTTTATTATATTAATTTCTGAAAATGGCATATTGGGTTAGCACTATCCACCCCGTCCGGCTCGATTAAAAACTTAAATAAAATAAATAAGATGAACGTTGAGATATACAATTAAAGGCGCGAACGCAGCACGTAGTACGGCGGGCGTTGGGGGATAGTTGAAAGATTATCCCTGGCGAAAGACCTCCATTCAAAATCAAACGATACTTGCCATGGTATTAGATATCAATATCTAAGTTATTCCAACCTTTCCCTTCTTCTTTTCCTCCCGCAATTCCTTCAACCTCACGCCTACCCCCAAATGGAGATGCCATAGTTCAAATGGCTTGGAACTCTTGTACATTGAATCATATTTGTTAAATGTTGACGCTTGGTCCTTGTATCATGCTTTCCCGCTTGCGCACACGCAAGAAAGGTTGCACGATGGAGACAAACATAAATTTACAGCACCCAGTAGTAGAAGGATACAGGTCCGCAAAGACAAAATGCCGAAAGCGTAATCTAATTCATATTTTTATACAAATTTCGTACTTTGCTCGCGTGTCATAGGGTGGCCATCCCTTGTCTACAACCTACATCCTCCATCATCCATAATAAGCACTCCTTTAGGTACCCCCTGTGGGGTGCACCGGGATGAGGGGAGTATCACTATTTAATTGTTCGTACCGATATGATGTGATTATCTCCGCGTTTTGGGGAGTGACGGGAAACACTTGTCGCAATATAATGCATCTCTCATTGTAAAAAGTATATTCGACCCTTTCATGTTTAATTTTATTTAATGCTAACGTAGAAGTCTCAATTTTGTACTGCCAAAACATGGCCTATTTTAAATGATCCCCTCTGAAAAAAAAATGGAATAATACTCTCAGCCGTGTGTTTTTAATACTATCCTATGAATTGGCGTCATCTCTATCTAATAAATGTTGAAATATTGATTTTGAAGTAAATACTGTAAATTTTTCGTGCTGTTAAATTAAATTGATTAGCAGTCTGTATATATATGCTTTATGTGATCACCAAATATCCCCCAACAGCCCAGAGCAGTTGACACTATGGCATCCCCTAATATTTTGGATACTGTGAGGTGAATAAAAATGGGGAAGGGAAATATTACCTTGCCAGGAAATACAGCTAAAGGTATATATTTAAAAAAATATATTAACAGAGCATTATCCAATTACACAATACGAAATGAGATAAACAAGAGCTACAGAAAAATAATACTTGAGTCGGGCCATGTCAGAAGTCGGAATAATAGAAGAGAATGTATGAGACGATGTATGAATGTGAATGAAGCAAGAAGTGTATGCCAAGATCGAGTTGTTTGGCGGTCCGTCCTCTCTGCCTACCCCTGCGGAGAAACGGCGTGATGGTTAGTTAGTTAGAAAAATAACAGAACATACTTACATGGAATGAAGCTATGACAGAAATATACATTTGAGAGAACATTCAAGTCAAAGCCTGAACAAGGTTTTGGTAGAGTCTATGATTTTAGACATATTATTCGATGTTTATTTTCGTAAAGCCTGACAAAAATCGTTTAGACCGGTACCAAAAATTTCAAGGCCCTGGAGTTAGTTAACAAGTCGCGACACGGGGGAACATAGGAAGACTATGATCAAGTCTTTGAACATGTCTCGACATTCTTTTCCATTGGAGACAGTGGTGAATGGTGAAAGAAATTAATTGTTTCTGAGTCTCTGAGTTTCAACAATGAAGATGATAATATTCTGAGCCATTAATATTCTGAAAACCTGATTCGATATAAATTTATTAACATCACAGATACCGAAAAAAACTTATTAATTACCTTATAGATTGACGGAAAATACCAGAAATATCAACATTACTATTAAAGTTCATAACAGAAAGCTTCACTTCTTTGGACAATTTGATGAATACAGTATGATTAAAGTGTCATTTTCTAAAGCTCGTTAGTGCCAACCATTACGAATCAATGTACGATCGTCGATAATGATTTTCAAACGCTCGTTTCTCTTTCGGCACTTAACCGCCAATCGAGCAGAATTGTTACCGTTGTCGAACAAACAGTCGATGTGTTCAATACTTTAATTTCAATAGAAACGAACCACTTGTTTCAAAATTCCGCTTTTCAACTCGCAGTTTGCAGTTTCATGTTCAACCCTCTTCTCATCGCACCCCCGCCGTAGTTGCGCCCCTAAAGCAGATTATCTTGCAGCTAGTTATACTGTAAGTATATTTGATTGTGTTTAATGATGAAATAATACGGTTCGTATACACAGATGGATGCTCTTTTCAATGTCACTTGACGCGGTGCTCTATGGCACGGCCATACAGTGGGCCATACATTGGGTGGATCTAATGACAAAGGTGATCTCAATTCTCAATGGCCCACTTGTTTATTGTTGCAATGTTTTGTTAGGCCTCCTGTCGCGCATCATATTATAATACTTTGCATCTACAATGTGGGCGTTTTCCTGATCATGATTTAAAAGGATTTTTTTATAATATAAACGCATACATTTGTTATGAACCGCTTCAATTTAATATAATAATCTCGTTCGGTTTCGGAAGTATCCTTCCTTCGTCAGGAATATATTAAAACTAAACTACGATATAAAATAAAGATAGACAGACGTACGTGAATATTTAGGCGTTGGAGTGGGAGCCGACCAATGGGGAAGGGGTAATTAGGGTTTTTCAGAAAAACAAAGCGATTCGCTGGGAAAATATCTAAAAGAGGACTATACGATAAATTTACTTCCTTATTCAATATATTTAGATTATCATTTAAGGATTTTCTAATTTCCAATTCCTCTGAATTGTCCAATTTTTTGCTCTTATTATTAAACGTGCCTGGCCACGGTTTAATTAATTCCTTAAAAACACTAAAGATAGGGAGGGATGTGTGGAGGGCCCGAGGGAAATAATTTCCCTCTAGGTCTATGTCATCATTGGAGATGCTGTGTGGAGGGTTTTTTAAGGGAAGTAAGGAGTGAACCTGGGTCTTGAAGAGACCCGTGTTGCATGAGGGAGGAACCATAGAGGCCGGCCAATTATTCCACAGCCGAGCTGTTGAACATGAGATCGATTCCTAGAAGCGACCCGTTTTCATCTAACAAATACCAATCGTGTACTGTGCCGAAGGGATCAATGACACTAGTTCCTCTGAGCATCTTCCATTAAAATACCAGAACACGTATGAATGTGAACCAAGAAGTGTATGCCAAGATCGAGTTGTATGGCGGTCCGTCCTCTCGGCCTACCCCTGTGGGGGAACGGCGTGATGGTTAGTTAGTTAGTTATTTCTATCAATCAAAACGGATTAGGCATTTTAATTTTGAATTGCATATATGCTGAAGAAATGGCCCCCAAGTAGAAATCTTCTCTTTCATATAAAGAAGAATGTTCGTTATATATACAAATCTACAGTTTTATTCTTAGCTTGATGAAATTTTGCAAACATGCCCTCCAAAACAGGAGGAAGATCTCTATCTACATGCGATTTCGAAAAACCACCCCCATTCCCCCCTTAAAACCAAATTTTCGTACTTCATGAAATTTTGAACATTTTAAACGTTCAAAATAACAGAAAAGTTACTGAGTAGGAGCAGGAATAAGGGTAGGGGTAGGAATAGGGTTAGGGTTTATGAAACTTTACTCCAAACTATTAATAACCTTGGGCAACGCCGGGTACCTACTTGAGCTATTAGGCAGTTATATAAATTTGTATTTGTTTTCTGTGTTATGTAGTATAAAAATATACCCACTTCTCTCAAGGTGTTTCAATAATAATAATATGTTTATTTGTAATTAATGTGACAATCTCTAATCATTAGATTGTTATTGAAAGTCCCATTGGTCAATTACCTACAACTACCAACTACAAAGAAAAACAAATGAATTCAACTTTTTTTCCTAAATTAAAAAAAAATGTATGTCTTCGAGAAACTACGTTTATCTCTCCATTCGGATTTGAATATCCTGTCCGATTCTCATACCTCTGTACATCGGTTTGTCGGTTGGTATTGTTATGCATGCACGTCGCACGAGGTGGAAACTTTACTAAAGTTAACCCACCCAATTCAAACACAAATCTATCGTACATAAATAACGCCGTGTTCCCGATAGCCGAGGCATGCAGTGTCGCGACCGGCGGAACTATTCGGCTGGAATGCGCGCCTGTCCCTTGCCTACTGCCAGTACCGGACCTACCTTCAGCTACCAGTGGCGGTTTTCTCTAAGGGACGTATGTGCAGTAAACTCCCATACTATACCAGAGTACTTGATACCATCACTATCACCTTGGTATATAATAGATCACCATTCAGAATCGAAGCTTGACATGAAACCAGATCTGAATACCCATGTACTTACTACCCAATCTTCCTCTACTTCCCCTCCCGCTCCCTTCAGCCTTACAACATCTCCCATTTCGGGATGCCACAGTCTCACTGGCTTCGGGTAGTTGGGACACTTGCGAGATGTTCATAAAATAAAATAAATTACTACACTTGCAACGGCGGAGCACTTCGCTCCTATAAATAATAATCTTCTGTACGAGCGGAATCATTAACGCACCTATATACTAGCCGTGCCGATGAAATGCGTTATACGAAAAAAATAGCGAAAGGTAAATCTCGTATAGTGAAAGAGACGCGCCTCTATATATCTACGGAGCATAAAATCGCAATCTAGAGCAGTGCTTCTAAGCAGCTTCCACTGCTCGAGACGGCCGAACTTTTACGAAATTCACCTTAATATGTCACTTTCGGATAGCACGATTTAGTATTATTACTTTTTATTTTAATTTTCTACAAAAATTAAGAAAAAAAATACCGTAACGATAGCATTTTTATATTTACGAATAATTTTAATATAACGATTTAAAATGTGCCATTTTTTATAAGCCGTCAAAACGACATGTTCGTTTTTGTTTGTGAATATAGCGTTGTTGACGTCACCCCGACCGACATCAGTAGTATCTGTCTTACCAGCCAGTAGCATTGTGTACATCATAATGACATTGTAGCGAGTTCAAACCGTTTCGGAATATTCATTTTTAAACCAATAATAATTATTGAAAATATTAAAATGATTATCAGAATCAGAAATATCTACTTTATATCTTACACACATTTTTAACGGTATTCGTACCCTGTTGGCATTTGCAAATCTAACAAAATACGAAAAGATTTTTTAAGTGAACGGAATTTTTTTTTTGAATTTATTCTTCCTCTCTTTGAATTCCAATTGAGGATCACGAAGCGCCACTACTGTCTCCAGCCTCCCGCTGGTACCCGCGGATAGAGGGCTGCCACTGTTATCGGCGGGTTGTTTATGGGTCAAATCCGACCCGCAAGGGAACAATATCGGTGTTTTCATGGCTGACCAATTAGAGATGTTTATATTCTACGGTGATTGGAGGTCGCAGAACTCTATTGGGCGACTATTTAATTGTGTGTAAGATATAAACTGTATTCGAACTGCAGGTAGCCCGTGACAAATGTTATATTTTACCAGGCGATATATTTTAATTGTGATTGACGCAATGTTGGGAATAATGGCCTGGATTCGCGTTTTTTTTTTAATTCAACATTTTAATGCATATAATTTTCTCAGTGTCTGGGGCCTTATTCCTGTTCTTTTTAAGGATAAGACATTGTCCTTGACATTTTTCTTAACTGCGGATCTGATTCCATGTCAATGACAAAATATTTTTAAAGGACTTTGTGGTTTTTTTATCTCAGTATTATTATAAATTATAGGTACATCACACATACTGAACACGTGCTGTTTATTACTACTTACTTTACACGCGTAGTTTTATTACAGTTTTTTAAATTTAAATTACTTTTATGGCAGTTTCGTTAATTCTGTAAATTTATATATAAGTTGCGGTTTTCTTTTGTAAAAAAAAACTACGCCATTGAGTTTTTCTATGTGGTTCCACGCAAGACTCTCAGCTGCTCCCAGCCGTCTGGAGCCAGTGAGATTATGGCATCCCTATTTGGGGTATTTTGTGAGGCTGAAGGTATTGAGGATAAGGGGGAGAGGAAGATGGGGAAATACTTGTCTATTCAGATCTGGTCACCAAACACGGTTAAAAGCCATTTCAAGCAACGTTTCAATTCTGAATGGTGATCTTTCACCAGGGGAGATGGGGAGGAGGAAGGTGGGGAAGTATCTGGCTATTCAGATCTGTTCACCAAATACGGATAAAGCCATTTCAAGCGACGTTTCCATTCTGAATGGCGGTCTTTCACCGCATGACAGTATCTACCAATTTGCAACGTGCCGCAAATTTACTAACTAACTAACCATCACGCCATTTCTTCGCAGGGGTAGGCATAGAGGACGGACCGCCAAAGAACTCGATCTTGGCATACACTTTTTTCTTCATTCACATTCATACATCGTCTCATACATTATCATCTGTTATTCCGACTTCCAACACATGTTAAAAATACTACATTTTGTTTTAAATGAATAAATGATGAAATAACACAATTTAATCATATAAAATTTACTTGTGCACGCCGGGATTTGAACCCGCGACCTCCGGATTCGTGGCTAAGGATCGTAACCACTCAAATACAGAGACCGTCAATCGATATTTTTAATGAATGATAGCTGTATCTTAACAAACGGATTGCAATCTTTGGAGCACAGATGTCAGGTGGGAATGCTGTCCTGGTTCTATCGGTATTTTAATGGAAGATGCTCTGAGGAACTAGCGTCCTTGATCCCTTCGGCAACGGTGCATAGTAGGAATATTTGCATATAAATATGATACGCATATTTGCTATGTATATAAAAATAAGGTTTTTTCACAATAATGCTTATTTTTATTTATTTATTTTATTTTTTTTCATTATATTTTTCATTGTATTTTCAAAGCAGATGGTGTAAAACTTTTTTTAAATCACCGTTAGCCCCCAAATAATTGTTAAAGGTGCCTCTGAAATCGCCAAAAATCAGTTCCTTTAATGGGGCTTATATTTCATAATGTAAAACAAAAACAAATAAATTACTTTTAATCCGTACTGGATATTTACTATAATTTTTGATGAAATAAAATATCATTAGGTTTAGGTGAGTATTTTGACCTCAAATCCAAAATTAAGTTTTGTATGAAACAGGCCGCGTGGCCGTTCCTCCAGCGGATTGCCGAAATTGAATCTCCCGCAGATTTCTGAAATTCTAAAAGCCCGCCAAATTCATATTTTGCCTAAATGAATCTCAATTTCTGTCTACTTTTAAAGGAAAGAGTGCACATTACTTTTTTGTTAACGCACTGTTTATTATAATTTCGCAGGTAGTATTTACCTGCTACAACAGTCTTTCTGTTTTCCACTTAACGGTTCAATGAAACGATAATCCTTTTGTTGCCATATACCTATCACAAATCAGTTATTATTATTTTTCTATTAACTGTACTCAACGAGCCTGTACATTGGTGTATTTTGTTTTCCTATTGTTTTCATATTTTCATTTACATATTTGCCTTGAATGTAGCAATAATTGATATTTCCAAAATGAGTTCGATTGATAACTCATGGGAATGTAACATTGTTGTACGAGTATGTCTTGTTTGAAATGAAAAAAAAAAAAACTGAACTTTAAGAAACTTTTACAATATATAAGACAAAAAGTCCCGATAAACTACTTTTGAGTAGTTTGACTAAGGGGTCCTTGCCATTCAAAGCCTTCTAATAAAATTACATTTAAAGTACTTACATATATATCCCTATATAAAATAAAAACATATGTAACAAACATAAATATTTAAAACATAAACAACACAATTATTCAAAAATATTTTTGCTTATATCTATTAAAAAAAAGATCGTTCACAAAATATTTTCTTTTAGCTAGCCAAGTCTTGTTCTTCTAGTCTATTTATTAACTGTTTTATTTTAATATTTTTTTTTTATATCAACGGGTATCAATCACATTTAAACAGCTATGAATCGTGGAATCGGACGTTCTTTGTACATATTTGTTTGAATGCTTAGGAACCAATAATCCTTCATTAAAATTGAGGCGAGTATTGTAAGTGTGCTATGGTCTATGTGTATTATATATAGAATTATGAGTGTGCTGAAATATATTTTTATACAGCAGATTTGCTCCCACTGAAAGAATTGTGGGACTCTGATAAAAGTATGGAATATTATGCCTTTGTTCGTATAAACTTTTGTGAGCTAATAATTTAGCCAATGGAATTTTCTTTTGAACATGATTGATATTTGTTTCACAGGAAAGTCCCCAGGCGGCAATTGCATACCTTATAACAATAATTAGATAATAGTAATAATGGCGATAATGTGTAATGTTTTGTGGAATTTGCTTGCGGTTTGATGTCGCCACCCCGGCGAGTCTGCGGGTACTAGGGACAAGAGACACGAGACACGCATGACCATGTCTTATCTGCGGCTTTTTATATTGTTTTCATTTTACGGATTTGACCGCAACCCGTATTTATCCGCTTCGTCATTCGTTGCAAGAATCCCGTGCTTCTGAAACTTTTACACTCTTGTCGGAACATGTCAGAAGAAGCGAGGCTGCGGGTCCACAACGGAGTGATGATGCCGTGCCCGATTCAGTCGAGTCTCCGAGGTATCCGAGAAATGTTCAGATGGTCATCATACCTATCTTCGATATTTGACGAGTATAATTAAGAAATTATGACGTGGAAATCTAACTAACTTAATAACCATCACGCCGTTTCCCCGCAGGGATAGGCAGAAAGGACGAACCGCCAAACAACTCGATCTTGGCATACACTTCTTGCTTCATTCACATTCATGCATCGTCTCATACATTCTTTTCTATTATTCCTTTTTGGCATGGCCCGACTCAAGTATTTAATTCACTTGTTCGTGCCATGTCTTCCTCGGCTGTCCCCGGCTTCTTCTCCCATTCACATTTGCGTGATATATTCTTCTTACACTCCTTTCTTCGTTCATTCGCTCTACATGCCCAAACCATCTAAGCGCCCCTTTCTTAACGTAGGAAATCGATAAAACAAATCATATATTTGTGTAATGGCTATGTCACACGCAGCCAATATGAAGGACAGTGATAAATAACTAAATCGTTTAGATCATTTTTAGTCACTGTCCGCGCCGGGTAAGTGGTAGGTTACTGTTAAGTACCAATTTAGTTTAATGGGTTAATTTTTTTTCCGGTTAAGTACGATGCGCGCGTATCATTGTAGTTAGGTGGGGGCTATTTCGCACTGTTTGGACATGCACACCAATAGTTTTTTTTTATCTTTGAAACACGAACTTTTTTTATATAACCACAAATCCTTTGAAAAGTCAAACTTATAGCCAAATTGTGCAGCACCACATATGATCGCTAGTATAAACTAATTAGAGTTAAGAATCCATGTTTCACAATTACTTACTAAAATCGTTAATAGATGGTGATTTTCATAGAATTATTTGTTTTCTTGGTGATCGCTTTTTGATACCGCGGTGCTTCAAAGAGTTGAAGAAAGATAGCAACCAAAAATATATGAGAATTAATTAAATATGATATTAACAGTTCTTAAATCGAAGTATGATATCGATAAAAATGACGGAGAATAATGGGGTGTCATTCACTCAATTGGATAGAGCGCAGGTCCCGGATAGACTGAGAGGTCCTGGTTCACAGTTCCAGATGCGACTGTTACCTTTTTATTTTGTGTATTTTCTGTTTCATATTTAATTTAAAAATCTTGAATATTTATCTGCTTCATTAATGAGATTTGTAAGCTACAATAAGTTATTCTAATAAAAAATACAGTTAGATTTTGACTACAAATACAATAGTTTACTAAACCACTTGCCTAATTGCACGCGTGGGCGTTACTTATAACTTTTCTCGGGACAGTGATTTAGTTACCACGTATCACTGTCCTCTCTGCTGGCTACGTGTAACCTACGTATTATGATAACAGAGCTGCATTTTCGATTTTTTTTACGATCTGTAACCACCTAGATCATCGATTGAATCTTAGATTTCGTTATAAGTATTTTTAGAAATATTTCGTCATTATTTCTAATTTTGAAACTGTCAATTCATGGTGGAATTCCATGTTAAAATGAATTTTTTCATAGTGGAATTCCATGTTAAAATGAATTTTTTCATGGTGGAATTCCATGTTAAAATGAATTTTTTTGACCGGACCGGTTTCACCCTATCACGGGCATCCTCAGACTGGTCGGTCGAAAATAAATAGGTGGAAAAAAGTTACAAAGGTTTTTTGATCATTTTAAATATTTCGTCGTTAATGTGGAGGTCCCATTAATGTTGTAATACATAACAACTGGCAGATTAAAACCGGCGGTAGTTTTTGGCACTGCACACCACCGCGCTGATAAAACAACAGTTTTGAACACACTTAAAAAGGACAAAGTATGTTCATTGTGGCATGAATTGAATTGCAGACTCTTGCGTAAGGGGGAATTACAATTTCAACTATTCGCGTCTACACAGCGATTAATAGGACTCTTGGGTATTAATTATATATATATTAACAATTAGTCACGTGAAATTATTTACCTATGATTAAGTTCTAAGACTTTGAGGTTGATATGACTGACTTTTGAACTATTTGTATTTTAAAATGACATTTCAGTTAAATTTCTGCGAATCTGGATGACAATGCAAGATCCGGATCAAAATGACATAGAAAGATACCATTAAATGCCTTTAAGCCGAGTCGCGTTCATTCCATCACATTCCATCTCATTTGCATAAGTTATTAATTGAATGATCTCCGAATCACGTCTCATCGGCCTAGAAACAATAATTCCTAGTAAAAACCGTTTCTCATCGAGCTTGCGATTCCAATTCCTGTTTTGTCATATACTCGGACGATCATTTTCTCACATCTGTTTTCTTCGTCACTGTGATATTATTCTCAAATTATTTGCAACTTGGACATTTCTAAAATGAAATTAAATTTAAAGAAAAATTATTAAAAAATTTTGGTACATAAAGTACATTTTGAAACAGTGTATAAAATCCAAGAAAATACGATAAAAAAATGTAAACAAAAAAAATCCCACAAAGGCAAAGCCCGTGTGTGGGAATTATTTTTTTTTGCCACATGTGAATGTTTTCATTTTTAACAAAAATTAAGGTATTCATTTTCTTTAAATAATAAGTGCTAGTGAAAATAAGAAATATAAAATATGACATAAAGTGATAATAAGTAACAAACAAAAAAACATTACATAAATTATGATAGAAAAACAGAATTAACTGTTAACACATATACGTACATAAGTATAATAATGTTTTAGTGGGAGTTTCAAAATCACACACAAGTATGGTACTAATGTTTTGAAAGTATTTTTTATTGAAATATGTATGTATTGTATATTGGATCGTAATATTATATTAACTTTGGCAAAATGCTGCTTAGTTTCGTAATCCAATTGAGCATTGTTTTGAGGGGTAACGATTGTTATGTGGAATGAAATAAAAAATAAAAAATAACTTCAATCTCAGACGACACCACCCTCATCGCCTGTTCTGAGGAAATGAATCACCTCCTTGCTAAAATAGAAGAAGAAAGGCGTAAGCTAGTTCTACTGATCAACCAAGCCAAAACAAAACTAATGGTGATCGACAGGGCAAACACCTTTGTAATAACAAATACTCTGACATACTTATAAACGGTGAACAACTTCATATATCGAGTCTCGTCTATAAGTGACGAAGGCGGTTGTGAAGCAGAAGTGAAAAGAAGGATTTGCATGAGCAAACTGCAAAAGATTTGGAGTGACAGAGGCATAACGAAGGACCACCAAGACTCGTCTTAGCGCTGATTTTCCCTATATTCCTTTACGGCGTTAACACATGGACACTCAGGACGAGCGAAAGGAGGCGGATAGCCGCGTTTTTCGGGATTTCGTCATTGGAAAGCTGTAGAAATTCCGCAGACGTACTGTTTTTACAAAAAATAACCAACTCTGTGACAGATTGCCCTGAACTACTTGCAGGGATTCAATTTAGAGTGCTCATCGGATATTCCACACACTAGGCCTCCCTCAATATAATACTAACTCAAAACAAAACACACTTGTTATCCGCGCTTCACGCATTTTTAACACTTCATACGCTGAATTCAACTCAGCACCTCACAACTTCAAACCTAATATCAATAAATAACACTCACGTAAAACATATTACTCTACACAGACTAGATCCGTTCCCTTCCCACTCTCCAACCATCACGTCCCCATAGGGACCTGTTTTTGTAATTTAATAATTAATAAATTAAATAAAACAATTGCTTTGTTTATAACCACGAAATTTATTTAATTTTTATTGAGACCGACCGGTTTCGCTTAACACAAGCATCATCAGAAACAATGTGATTGTTTTATTTCGTTAATATATCAAACCACAGAGTGGCTGCTTTCTAACAAAAAAATAAGACAGTTGACTGAAAACCTATTTTTGGTTCAGTTTCAGTACATCATTCTTCATAAATAATGTCAACTGTTTTACAATAACATAAATAAAGAAAAATACCTACTCGGAATACTCGGAATTTTACTACACGTTCGTCTTGCACATACCTCCCTTCTCCCTCGGGTTATTAAATTTGATTATCCCTACCATGATTTAGACATTTCTGTGTCAACATTCTCCTCGCACAGTTTGAGCATCCTCGTCTCGAACTCGACCCGTCTTAGCCTCAGCTCATCCTCTATCTGCTGTTATCTCCGTAACTGTCCCGCCTGGCGACGGATTGGACCCAGCCAGCCAGTCGTGGTGTGGTGTCCAGGTTTCCATGGTGCCTGGACGTGCCCCTCCACCAGACCCGCGACATGCCCGGCCTATCTTTATTGCCCGGATAATAGATATTATTGTTTCGGCGAGCGCTATTAACAATAGTAATTTATTACCCGTCTAGGATTTTATACGGAAATTCTTTAAACAGTCGTTGTTAGATTGGGTTGAACCCGAATGATGTAATCGTGGCCTTATTGGTTTGATGAGAGGCCCTCACCGACTTATGTAATATTATGTAAATATAAATATATTAACCAAAATGTCTCATTAGCCCCGAAGCTTGTCTATTTTATGTTAACCACCGTTTTACGTATCAAAATAATACGATGCCACTAAGTAAAGGTAATTCTTTATTTTAGTATTGTTTGTTTTATCGTGTTGAAGTTTTATTAGAAATTAATAGTAATTCTAATAATCTAAAAGCTAGTTTAATAAATTAACAAAGAATATAATAAGGAACTTCGGACCAATTTAAGATTAAAATTATCATTAATGAATGACTTTCAAAGTTTCTATTTTTCAAAGCCCGCCAAAACGCTCCAAATATATGGTCGATCGGTTTTGATCAGTTTTGATCAGTTTTGAATTGAGTTAGGTTAGAATGTCAAATGTCAAAACAAGGATGAGCTCTACCGTACATATTTTATTCATACCAAACGTAAGTAAGAAAATTATGTACCTTTTTAGTAACTTTAACTCAAAGAATAATAATAGTATTGAGCATTAACATTATCATAATATCCGTATTGATAATTGGTTGCTCATGAATGCTTTATTTTCTTTCATTAATAATAGTTTTTATATTGAACAACAATTGTAGAGCTTAAAGACACCTAAATTAGGTTTTATTTTCGCCAAAACTATAAAAATACATATTTAAAATACAAAAGAAAATCGAAAAATAAAAATGTTCATACTAATTCAAAAACGGAATGCGCACGTGACGTCGGATGTTCCAAATGTAATGGTACCAACATAACAAGGTTTTTCGATGAGATGATTTTTTATTAACTTTAATTATATATAATAAAAGTTATATATTCAGAATCGGCGTTTGCTGATCTATATTAATATATATTTTTATAGCCATTATATTTTTCACTGGATTTCCTTATTCGTTCGTCGCTTCAAGCCAAGTCACAGACCTTCTGCATTGGAAATGAAACCATCTTAATGACCTTTAGTCAAATTTAAACAACATAATATCATAACCACTTTACTGTCAATTTACTCGGAGATATTGACAATATATATTTTTTTTAATATGTAATAGTTTGAATAGACAAATTATAAACATAAACAAAAATTTATTAAATTAAATAAGAAATTATTTTTATTATTAATATTAATATGAAAATAAATTCAAGACATAGCTATTTTAATTTTTTTTTTGATTATTTATTAAATTTATTTCACTATTAACGCTTTTTCTAATTTTTTTAATTTCAAATTTGTCTAATTGTATACCGGTTGTATGTAAACTCTGTGTATATTAATCAAGTCGTGAATACAAAGCATATTTTTTATTCATTTATTAATAATGACGCCGCAAAGTGAATACCAATATTTTGAAGAAATTAAAATAATTTTTAAATTCATATCAACAAACCTTCTTACACCTCTCGTTGGCCATCGAAATTTTCTCTCATATCCATTTCTCTAAACCTTTCACTTACATCCCCACAAAAATAAAAATCCTTTCTCCACCTTTGTAAACAAATCACAGGATCCTTACGGCTCCCGGCCCGGGCGACAGATCTCTGTGAGAAGAAAGTGCTCCGTGTGAAAAGCCTTGTCATTTCCACTTGTTACAATATTTGCACACCGTTTAAACGCGTCATGTTGCCTCGGGAGTACACCCCCACCAACCTCCAGCCCCTGATCACCACTGGGAGGGATGGTGTGAATCTGACACGTGATTTGTGAAGGATCATCGGAGCCTTTTCACCAAATTATTACGTATTAAGCATTACTCGAGTTAGGAATTATCAACAAATGTTGTAATTTTTTGTATTGTATAATGTCTAACGCTTTACAAAGCTAAAATTAAACTTTGTACTAACGTTAAAATTACCCTAAATTGTGTCATTCTACTTAGATTAATCAAGGCCTTATTAAACAATCAGTAATATTTTAAGGGTTGTTAAATGATATCATCTAAATTTGCACTAAATTCTTTAATATGTTTAATTGTGTAGGTACATATGTATATTGATGATTTAGGAATTACGGGCTAGCTCAGAAATAATGTAATATTTAATCATTTCTTCAAAAGATTGGTATTTTATTTGTGGCGTCATTATTAATATATATATATCAACATGTTTCGAAAGCGAAGCTTTCTAATGTTAGATGTTCCTCTAATATTAAAATTTCACGAAGTCTTTCCTATGTAAAAAAAGTTGAAATCGTTACAAGGTGTAAAAGTAATAATTATTATTCTGAATTTGCCAACCATATTTTGAAAACAAATCATTCTTTAATATAAATAAAGGTTTTTAAAATTTTACATACAAATATAACCGGCTTACAATTAGACATATTTTAATTTAGAATAAGTATTAATTAGCAATTAATTTTTTTTTTTTAAATCGCTTTCTCTTACATTTATTTTCATATTGATATTAATAATAAAAAATATTATTTTTTAATTTCTAATATAAACTAGTAACAAAAAAAACCGTTTTAGGACAGTCAAATTGACAACTTTAGTTCATATTACGTGTCATTGTACAAGGAAAAAAGCTAGTATTGACATTGTATGGTCATATAATATATCTAGAAAAAAAGTGTAATAATTAAGTTTAAAGAGATGTGAAGAAGATTAAAAAAAATACAATTGTGTATACCAGATAATTTGAGTATAGTATAATAATTAATATAGAATAATAGTTAAGTTCAAAGAGATAAGAAAAAAAAGTATAAAGTAATCGTTTACGTATACCAGATAATTTTAGTATAGTGTAATAGTTAAATACTTATGGAGAGATGAGAAAAACAAATATTATGTAGTAAACAATTATGTATATGTGTTTGATAGGTACTGGGTTGTTGCTATGAGGAAAAAAATGCGTTTAAAATTAAGTACTAAAAAAATAAAATATTATTGGGTAATATTGATCAGATTGAGTTACGTATCACTCCGCTTTATGAGCCGACGACGAAACTCGGGGATGCAGCGCGAAGAGGGTGCAGCAAATAGTTAATAACATATTAAATATATTTTATTCACTAAGTACAAAAAGTAACTTTAGTAAATTGTTTATAACTAAATGTTTGTCCTTTGTCCTTTCCTTGGTTTTTAGTCCAGCTAAGATCTTTTCTCAAAGAGCACAAATAATGTAACATAAATTCAGTCAAGTAAATCAAAACATGAGATGGTACTAACTACCTTACCAACCGTCACGCCGTTTTCCCCAGGGGTAGGCAGAGAGGACGGACCGCCAAACAACTCGATCTTGGCATACACTTCTTGCTTCATTCACATTCATACATCGTCTCATACATTCTCTTCTGTTATTCCGACTTCTGACATGCCCGACTCAAGTATTTGATTAACTTTATGGCGCCACGTCTTCCTCGGACGTCCCAGATGGTAATAGTAATTAAGTATAATTTCTTCAAAGATTGGTATTCACTTTGTGGCGTCATTATTAATAAATGAATTAAAAATTACTTTATAATCACCACTTTATTAATATATACATATCAACATGTTTCTAAGGTACTGGTTAGAATGCTTTAGTATTGAGTAAGTAGTTAATTTATTTAAATCATAAAATAATATATTTGTTGACAAATACGACAGTGTTCTCCATTTAGCGGCGGGCGGCCCCCTTCCGATGAAATAAAAACAGAATTAGCATAGGGACACTGCGCCGCGGCTTACGTATGGTTTATTGCCAATCTGCAATTTAAATTCGCCGCTTGCAATAGCCACTTGCCCCGACCGATGCGCCCCACGGAATTCGTTTTCCGGCTTAGAAGGACCACGGCGCACGGGGCTTTTCAAGTGATTTTCAAAACGAGTGGGTTTTCGGAAGTAATTGCGTTTGATGATAATCTGCGAATTAAATACGGCGCTGGCAATTGGACACTCTTTATTAATTTACGCTGTTGTGTTTGTATGGTTGATTTTCTAAAAGTTCCCATGTCCATAACCGGATTGGAATCAATTGATCCCTTTTCATTATGTCAAATAATATGCGAGTCTAAGGGCCGGTTTTATAACCATCCGTTCGTAACGCTTGATACTATATTTTAACAAATATTTGGACTACCGCCCGATTTAGCTGTTTTACAAACGTTCGACAGATTACCGGTCGTTTGACAGCTGTCAGTTGTTGCCTGACGGTCGCTTATTTGAATTTTCATTTAAAATACAATATATAATTTGGATCTGTGAACAGGATTCCTCATCGATCAGTGAAATTGATGACGAGAGGAATGGCAATTATTCAAGACAATCAACGGACGGATAACGGTTCGTTAACGAAACGGTTCATTACGTAACAGAAGTTTGATGGTTCGTTTATAAAACTGGCTCTAAGTATATCAAGTCTTAGATGTTTGGAGAATGGCCCAATCCACAATTTTTGTATGCTGAGGGGGAATGTATGCGCTTATGGATGAATTTAATAAATTACTTGTACAACAATTTAAAAATATTATACTGAAGAAGTTACGAGATACGCGCTAAGAGATGGCGCTAATCCAAATTTAATATATAAAAAAAAAAAAAAAAAATTGCACCAATGCTTTTAAATATTGCCATGCATTGTTTGTTAGCGGGTGTACACACGGAATATGAAATAGAATAAATTGTTACTGTAAGTTAAAAGTTCAAGTCCTTCAAGAAACTTATATACTCGTATATATATTAGTATTATTCAAATGTATTGTATTTTGTATAAGTTTTTTTGAAGAACTTGAGCTTTAAATCTATTCTTTTTTTTTTATTCATCTCTACAATCTTAATGTTATAAAAGGGTTTTGGTACTATGCCTGTCTCACTGGGAGAACCTGTGTTGAGAGCAGGCGTAGTTTACAGTTTACAATTTACGGTATACAAAGTTTAGCAAGTTTACAATGCTTACAATGTTTACAATGTTTACAAGGTTTACAATGTTTACAATGTTTAAAATGTTTACAATGTTTACAATGTTTACAATGTTTACAATGTTTACAATGTTTACAATGTTTACAAGGTTTACAATATTTACAATGTTTACAATGTTTACAGTGTTTACAATGTTTACAATATTTACAATGTTTACAATGTTTACAAAATTTACAAAATTTACAATTAATTTCAATATTTAAGAGCATTACGAGGAAGTATTTTTTTTTTCAAAAATATTTTAATTAACGCTGTCTGTGAGCACGTATTACGTTTCGTTTAACATTAAATAGTTGTCTGTTGCATTTTATGGTTTATAAATGGAATTCCTCTATACACCGCGTTTCACACTCGTATCGCGTAATTTCAGCGAATATAATGATTTTTTTTTATGTGCGTTCGATTGACAAACAGTTCGTATCCTCTATTTCCATGTCTCATAAAATTACTATTATTATTAGTCGTTCACTTACCGCCACCCTACGAGTTTTACGCATACACTTGATAATACAATTGATGCATGTAACCTTAGCAAAGAAAAATTATAGCTTATCTAAGCATTTTTTTCAAGTTGTAAACAAGTTGCTTTATTGTTTATAAAACTTTTTTCTTTTATTTTCCCTTCGTTTTTATTAAATAATCACCCATAGTTTCGTTAGTAAATTATATTATTAGTGGCACATATTATCGCTACCCTTGATGACATAGACAAGTTAGTTCGCGTGGACCTCAAATAATGTAATTTGACTCCAATATACTTAATACTAGCGTTTTGTATTATAACCTCAGTGTTTGCGTGTTGTAAAATGAATATTATTTTCGAATTACGAAGCTTAGAAGCTTGTATGCCCCGCTTACTAAATCTTTGATGTGTTGGTGAAAAGTTAATTTACTTTAGTTAATAACCCCTAGATTTTAGATTTGGTTAAGGCGTTGGAAAACAATTTCGTTCGTTTTATGTTCAAATACATACGGCTTCTACCATATCTACGCGTAACAGCTGTTTCACCTTTCACGTGCATTTTCAAACTTACTGATGAATGTCAACCCCTTTACCACCACCCCACCATCACGCGTAACACAGAAAAACAGAATATAAACAGACAGTTTATTACGTTCACCACCGCTCCTTTTATCAGCAGCCCCATTACTAATCATGTCCCGCCGCGATCCGCCAATCATTAATATCAATCTGGCCCTTTATGTGCATGGATACCTTCTGTTATTATATTATACCTTTCCTCCCTCGCGTTGGGTGTTCTGCCCTTTCACCGTACCGAATAGTGCAGACCATTCATGCTAATGATGCTTGCCTTGCAACCTTTCAATTTTTCTCACAATCGTCTTCCTGAAATATTGAATTCTATGGCGTAGCGAAATACATGCAATGTATCTTGTGAATCCCACCCCTAGCAACATTAAGAATTGTGGATTAATTTAACATTTTCAGCATACCCCAATCAGCGATGCAATAGTCCCGCTGGTGCCAGTCAGTATTTATTTATCTATATCATATATACGGTACAACATGTGCCATTAACATAAAGGTTAGAAAAGTGTAAATACAACAATAACAAAGAAACTCATACTTCAAGTTTAACTAATTTAACATAGTGAATACAGTACATATGAAAATGTGTAAAATATAAAAAAGTATAAAGTGTAAATATGATAAAGTATAAAAACCTATGGAACTTTAAAAGTATAAAAAAATATATAAAGTATAGAAACTTATAAAAATATAAAGTATGACAACTTGTAAGAATACAAAGTATAAAAACTATTCGCAATATAAAGTATGACAGCTTGTAATATGCAACAAAAAGGAAAAAAAAAAATTTGGAGAACGATTTCAGTTCTTTTTATTTAGAATAAGGATAATTCCTTTCTCTTAAAGTTGAAGACTTTTTGCTTAACTGCTTTTCCAATTATCTCGTACGACAGTTAGAATCATTAGCTACTTAGCGATGCTATCCTTAGTTTGACCTTTTTTAATTATAGATATTTGCGTAGTTGTAACTGATCGATTGATCGCGGATACGACGTGTCTCAATTCTACGAGCTTCGTTAGTTTGCTTCCGTTCACTTAATTTTGCATATCGAATGACATTATTCATAAAGTTGCTTATCTAAGAGGCCGCTCCAAATTAGGCTGATTTTTGTCTACCGGCTGTCGAAATACAATTGTTGATCGTGCTTGCACATATCGCCTAACGCTGCCTAATAACCACAGATGACGGATTTAGTCAATATTGTATTGATATAAGGTTTTATCGATCGACCGTTCTAGGGCCCCTGGTCTGTATCCACCAGCTACAATAAACTTATTATTTTGATTTTGTACTGAAACTATCAATTGGGTCTTTTTATCGAACATGTCGTTTTTACTACTCATTTTTGTACTGTATACAGCTCAGCCGTAAAATGCTATGTCGTCTTGGTATTTTCTCCCTTCCGCGTTGTTAGTCTATTCCTTTCCTCGAAACACCCTCCATGCAGCATCCACAAATCTGATAATGTTGGGAGAAAACTCAGGCGTTCTGTGTGGAGTAAATTTAAATGATAGTTTGGCTTGCCACAAAAAGTAGTTATCACATGAAGTTTTTTACATGTCGCGGTTAAAATTTCGAATGCTGTGTCCTTAGACCGCAGATGTGGAAGATTGATTTAAAAAAAAACTAATTATGGTGAATCGCACCCAATACACCCGCCTTCTTTCCCACGAAAAGATCTTCCCGCCGCCACTACACTCCTCCCCCGCCCGCCTGTGCTTCCGTGTTTTCCTCCTATCACAACTCCTGCTCGGTTCTGCTCCCCCGGGAGTAAGGCGCTGCGCGGATAAGTGAGATAATATTGCGGTTAGGCAGTGCGTGGGTAGGCAGTTAACGATCAGTTTGCGATTGGTATGTTGAATGAATGCGCAAATAGCTATCAAATCTTGGTGTGTGTTGTAAAGAATTGTTGAAAAGGGTTTAATTTTTTTCACTTCTTTTCTAATTACTAATAATAATATTTATTTATTTGAAACACACATTATTTAATACTAACATTTAAGAAAGCTTTGACTGCCCAACTAAGAACAAATCCCGTTTTAGGACAGTCAAATTGACAAGTTTAGTTCATATTAAGTGCCATTATACAAAACTAGAAGGGAAAAAGCTATTATTGACATAGTATTTAAATATAATATATCTAGGAAAAACTATAATAATTAAGTATAAAGAGATTATGTATATGCGTTTGATTGGTAATGGTTGGTGCTATGTGTAAAAAAAATGAGTCTAAAATTGAGTACTAAAAAAAAAAATAATATTGAGTAATATTGATGAGATTGAGCTACGTATCATTCAGCTTTATAAGCCGACGACGAAACTCGGGGATGCAGCCTGAAGAGAATGCAGCAAATGGAAGTACAAAAAGTAAATATGTTGGTCCTTTTTCCTTTTCTTGTTTAGGGTTTTTAATCCAGCTAAGGTTTTTCCCGAAGACCACAAATATTATAACATAAATTCAGTGAAATTGTAAAGCTATTTTTTTTTTACTAAACAGGTTTCTATCTTGCTAGGGTTCTTAGAACAGTCTAAATAAATATCTTTAACCCGATGTAATGACAGCAATACGAATGATTTAAGATCTTTTTTATTTAATCATTGAAGATAATATTAACAACTCCCAAATCGAAACGAAAAACCTTAAAGATATAGAAAAGAAAAAAAAGACGAAGAAAACGGTAGCAGCTGGAACTCGAACCCAGGATTCAGGATTCAGGATTCAGGATTCATGGTCTATCCCAGCTGCTACCGTTATATTTTTCTTTTGTGTCTTCTGTGTCTTTTCGGTTTCGCGTTTCGATTTGGGAGTTGTTAATATTATCTTCAATTATTAAAAATATATTACAACGAGGTTTAGGTATAAGCTTCTACAAGTTATTAAAAAAAATGTATGTTAGATCTTTTTCGATCATAGAAAACATTTGATTTTCTGTTTTTTTATTTTTTATTTATCGTCTTTTTTCCCCGTTTTTAAACTGAATAATTTTATTTGAATTAGTTCTCATTAGTTTCAATTAAATATAATTATTTTCCAACATCTTTCCTTCCTTTTCGCAACCGAGTAGTATTAATTTAATAAAACTTACCTTCTCTTGTTTTCTTTAAGTAGAAGTACCTTTAAGAACTGCTTTATAAATTATATTGTTACTCGTTTTATTTATATATATGTAAGCGTAGTGAGCAAGATTAAGAAAGGGACGCTTAGATGGTTTGGGCATGTAGAGCGGATGAATGAAGAAAGGAGTGTAAGGAGAATATATGACGCGAATGTGAATGGAAGAAGAAGCCGGGGACGTCCAAGGAAGACGCGGCAGGATCAAGTGAATCAAATACTTTAGTCGGGCCATGTCAGAAGTCGGAATAATATAAGATAATGTATGAGACGTTGTATGAAAGTGAATGAAGACAAGAAGTGTATGCTAAGATCGAGTTGTTTGGCGGTCCATCCTCTCTGCCCACCCCTGCGGAGAAACGGCGTGATGGTTAGTTAGTTAGTTTTATTTATTTTTGATTTTTTGGTCTTCTATTTTAATTGTCGTTATTTTATTGGTCATTGATTTAACCTTAATAACCCAAAAAGAATATATAAATAAATTTTCTCTGAAAACCAAATAATTTTTATTTTTTATATCTCCGTTTATGCTAAATATGAAGAGCATTGTATAAATCTGGAAAATATTTGAAAACTTTGTATAATTCTCTTTAACACTGCTGATATTTACATAGATTTGATTGAATAGACGAAATCTGTTACTTACGAATGTCTCAGAATATAAAATTGTTAGATTTGTATCAAATGGTTTGAAATTGAAGGGTACTCCACCCTATTTTATTCAATTCTCCCTAAAAAGGTTTACCACCCCTCTATACCCTCAGCCATCTACAATCTTCCCTTTATTCGGTAATTAAAACATCAGAACGATACGGATTTATTTACTCTCACAACCCTTATTCGGTTACCAGTGCTCGAAGTTCTCACTTCAGCGAGCTTTGGCTTAATCCAAAGCCTTCCCGAGCTTTCCCTCTGCCCGCGCCTGGCTGAGATACCACTTCAAGGCTGTTTACTTTTCTCCTTTCTTGGAGCTTTTCTGTAGTAGGGTCGCTAGAGCTAGATGTGTTACCCCGCCTTACAGAATACGCATAACCGCCAATCTTAACCCTTCCTTGCAGGTGCTGTCAACTGACATGTCTCTAATTATTTCAATATATCTGTAAATATACTAAACAGAGTTCATATTTTATGTGTTCCTCAATAATGCATTTGTGTAAGTATTTATCAACACAGGAGAAAAAAACGTTTTGTCGAAAAACCGGGACAATTTAGGAATCTGCGAATTTGATTTTGTGAGTCTTTTCCTGTATCATGTTTCATTAGGTATTTGTTAATATTATCTTCTTCAATGATTTAATATTACAGTGAGGTTTATAAACTACAATAAATTGTATATTGTTTAAGTACGGCTTATCTAAGACTTTTCGGTTACTAAGCAAGTACTACTGATATTTTTTTCCTTGAAAGTGGCTTCTTAATTCCATTAATTACACATGTTCAACATACAATACAATAAACACAATCGAATGCATAAATACTACACCGATTTCCGTGCCATGTTTTCACTACTCCCGCGCGTCAAGCATTTCTTGATTGGATCCCCGCAGAGTCTTGATCGAACCCACAGTAGCAGCATCCCTGTAGTCTCTGTTGGGGGTCCAGACCTAACCAGATGCGAGGTTGGATTAGTGTTTACGCCGTAACGCCCGTAGTCCTCCGACAATGGCCTATAATGGACCGCACGTCAACTGCCCAGCTGGAGGTGTGGATATCTCTATGTGCCGAGAGTACGGGATTGGCTCGTTGTGTGGATGTTAAGGTGATCGTTTTGGATTGGATTGTAGTGTTTTCATTACTTGTTTAGCAGCGGGTGTTTTGTTGTTATGTTTTACCGCTGATAGGACCGCTTTCGCATAAACAACGCATTTAACTCTTTCAGACCTGAATTAAATCTGGCAGTTGTCGAACATAGTTAATGCTTGATAATAATTTGTTCGAATTATTTTTAAGTTTTTGGTATATGTTTTCAATTATTTTTATGAATACTAATTTAACGAACATTAGGTCTCTAGAGGCGTGTTTCACATAAAATGACAAGTCTTGCACCTTACACAAAAAATACTTAAATATTAAACAACAAAAACATATAAATTAAAATAAATGATGAAAATTTGTTTTAAACGCTTTATTGTTGTAATAAAACCAACGTGTTTCGTGAGCAATGCTCACCTCTTCATATAATAAACTTGAAGTTTTAGAAATTAGAAAGAGTGTACATAATAATTTAAATATTATCAATAATAATTTTATTAAATCACGAATATTCCTTTATTAAATGTATTCCTATTGTACCGTTCCATGTTGAGGCGATGCAATGGGAAGTAATGCAAAACCATGTGTTGTTAGTTTGAAAATTGAATGGCCTAGAAATATCATAAATGATTTAATTAAGTAATTATACTGCAAGTAAATAAAGTATCAGACCTAAAAAAATGTTTCAAAAATGTTCAAAATCTCCTACTTAAGAACCATTTTTCCGGTATTGTTGTATTGTTCATTGTGACAAATTAATTTTTTTTAGAATATGACCGTAAAACATTTTAATAATTATGCCTGACCTTACAAAATAAAATAAAACACGCAAGATGATGCTTTTCTTGCGTAAATCGAAACATGCGGCCGGTGTTAAACGGGAATTTCAACCTTTTCGCCACCTGAATAAGGAGTGCGTAATTTCATTCGGATTTTAGGAAGTGGATCGCCTTAACCATGCTCTCTAACTAAATTTACCCCCCCCCCCCTTCTAATCCTCTCCTACAGTATAACATGTAAGGCTATACATATTTGTAATTTAGTTTTGTATAAACCCCGAAGAGGTGAGCACTGTTCACGAAACATTTCGTTTTTATTACAGCAGTAAAGTGGTTAAAGCAAAGTTTTATTATTTATTTTCATTGAAATAGTGCCACAAAATATGTTTACTGCTATTAAAGACGTGAATAAAAACATGCATTAAAAAAAAATGGAGAAAATTTCTGTCGAGATTAAACACACAAATCACCTTTCAAAATATAAAAATGGCTACCGACTGAACGAGTAGCTAAAATACTATGAATAATAGCGCGCCAAGCCAATAATGCCATCAATTGAAAAACGAAAAACGCCAATTTTTATTCACTATATATTGAGGAAAAAATCATATATAAATCTATATATATATATAAATCTATAAATCTATATATTTATTTTTTATATGAATACCCCACAAGAGTCCCAACTGCTCCCAACCGTCTGGAGCCAGTGAGACTCTGGCATCCCAATTGGGGAATGTTGTGAGGCTGAAGGTATTGTGGATAAGGGGGAGAGGAAGATGGGGAAATACCTGGCTATTCATATCTGGTCACCAAACACGGCTAAAAGCCATTTCAAGCAACGTTTCAATTCTGAATGGTGATCTTTAACCAGGGCGATACTGAAAGTATCTTCCACTCTGGAACGTGCGCAAATATACTACATATTATTTTTAATTGAATTAATTGTGAAACAGCACAAATTAATTAAATAAAATTTACTTGCGCACGCCGGGATTTGAACCCGCGACCTTCGGATTCGTAGTCGAGAGCCTTACCCCTCGACCATGGAGGCCGTCAAAATACTTTATATACTTTCTACGTACGGTACGATACGGTTAAGAGGAACGGCTACGCGGCCTGTTTCATACATAGCTTAATTTTAGATTTGAGGCCAAAATACCAATCCAAACTGAATGATATATTTTTTTAAATTAAGCGTTTAGTAAATATCTAGTACGTATGAGAAGTATTTTTTTGTTTTTGTTTTGAATTATGTAAATTATTAAGTATATGCCATGAAAAATAGATCTATTTTCATAATTTTAGAGGCAACTTCGAAAATTATTTGTGGGTTTGTTGTATTTTAAAAAATGTATATCATATTTGCTACCTAAATATGATTTATAAATATGATTATTGTAAATATGATATTTGCTATGTAAATATGATTACGTAAATAAAAATATGAAAACAAAACATTTTTTAAAAAAAGTTTTTTTTCTGGTCGATATTTTAAATTATGTACGGCAAATTTGTGTTCCAACGTAAATTGGTCATTTTCAATTTAATTTAAAGTCCACCATAATGCTTATTTTAATATATTTTTTTATTTATTTATGTTATATATCGTTTTATTTTTAAAGCGGACGGGGTAAAACTTTTTAAAATCAAATAATTGTTAAAAGTGCCTCTAAAATCGCGAAAAATCAATTCCTTTAATGGCCTATATTTTATACTGTGAAACAAACATAAATAAATTACTTGTAATTCGTACTAGATATTTACTATACTTTTTAATGAAAAAAAAGGTCATTAGGTTTAGGTGAGTATTTTGGCCTCAAATACAAAATTAAGTGTTGTATGAAACAGCCGTCCCTCTTAACAGAAAGAGTTACAACGGACCAACCTCAGCGGTAGGATCATTCATAGACCCCGCGTTGAACAGTAACCAAAATAAATAGGTAAGTATATCAACAAAATTAAATCCATAAATGTATATAGAGATGTGCACCAGCGTTCGAAATATGGGCAAACAAATTGTGGCCAATTGGCATATTACAGATGGCACGGACTTTGCAGTCGTTTGCAAGCGCTCGCCGGGTATGGGTCTCCAATGATAACTGCAAAATGCCTACATGACTGGACATGTCGTTCTGGAACAGATAGATGAAGCAATGGTGGAACATTTCGTCTGTTTTATCTTGACCAATATTCATTCAAATTGGCTTTTTATTGGTATTTAGGAAGACCTGCGTAGATGCCATCACAGTAATCAAGACGTAATACAATATATGAGTTAACCAATAGTTTAGTTGCCTCTGTAGAAAGGTTCCGTCGGACTGACTTAAGTTGTCTTAGGTAGAAGAAACCAGTACTGACTGTCCTGTTTATTTGACTTTTTAACGATAAGTCCGAATCCAGAAAAACGCCCAGAAATTTGACGGTTGTTTTCGCAATTACGTCGCTGCCGGAAATAGCAATTGGTGAGTTATCTATTAAATATCGGCGTCTGTTCGTGGCTGCCCATAGAAACTCGGTCTTTGAGGGATTTTGCTTCAGTTTGTTTGAGGACATCCAGAGAGTGATTGCTTCTAGACACTCAGCTACGCGAATTTTAAGGCGGTCAATTTCATTTGGTGTACAGTAAAAGTACACTTGCTGGTCATCAGCGTAACAATGAGACAGAAGTCCGAATGACCTGATTATTTTCTGACATCAATAGTAAACAGGATAAAAAGAAGTGGACCCAAAACGGATCCTCGAGGAACCCCTGAAGAGAGTTTTGTAAATTTGGGCTGTTTATTGCCAACCTTCACTGCTTCTGAGCGATTGGATAGATATGACAAGCCAATGTTTAATTTAAACCGAATGTTACTTCTAGTCTCTTGATGAGAAAGTCATGGTCAATTGTGTCAAAAGCAGCACTCATATCTAAAAGTGAAATGAGTGCTAACTTACCTGACTCCATGGCAAGCATTACATATGACAGGACACGAAGTAATCCTGTTTCTGTAGAGCGGAATCTCCTATATGCTGATTGATAATCGGTAAACAATTATTTAAGATGTTTAAATAACAATCGTTTTTCAGAGTTTGCCAATCATCTCATTTCAATTTATTTTTAATAAAGTTACAGGGGTTCAAATTCTTCACCGTAATAATACAGGCCAAAAATTAGATAATTTAGAAGCACTAAAGAAAATCCCTAAATATTAATTCTAGTATATTGATTAACCAAGTAAATTTATCGTATCGTCCTCTTTTAGATTTTATTTATATTTAGATATTATTTAATTATATATATTTTCCAGTGAATCGCTTTGTTCTTCAAAAAAAAACCTTAATTACCCCTTCCCCTTTGGTCGACTCCCACTCCAACGCCTAAAGATTCATGTTTGTCTATCATTATTTTATATCGTAGTTTAGTTTTAATATTTTCCTGCCGAGAGAAGGGGACTTCCGAAACCGGTCGAGATTATTATACATATTAAATTGAAGTGGTTCTAAACAAATTTATACGTTTATATTATAATCAAAAATGCTGTTGAAATTTCATGACGACTGAGCTGCAATTCTAAAAAAAATCTACAATTTTTTTTTTTTCTTAACTTAAATATTCTGCCTTCTGTTTTTGTCGCATTTCTGGTATTAATTCATTATTTGAACTTACCTATGTAAATTCTCATACCTGATCCGTTTCAATCTGAACTTGTGGGTAACAAAACTTGCTTTGCGCTCACAACTTCACTGTACTATTTACCACCTTTGGCTTGTAAAACAAAACACTTAAATTAATCCAATCACCCGGTGTATATTTTTCATTATAACTTGATAACTAAACCAACATGGATCTGACGGGAAAACTTAGTTTAACACGCACACACACATACAAACACGCAGACTCAACAGCAATGCCATAACATTGTACAGAGGGGTACCAGTAACATTTTGGAGACGCCTTGTGATGTATAGTGTTTTACAAAATGAGCAATTTTTTATTCAATTTATTGGAATAACTTATTGAAGCTTTAAACCTCATTGCATTATTTAATCACTGAAGAAAATATTAACACATCTCAAATTAAATACGATACAGAAAATAAAAGGTAACAGTCGCGTCTGGGAATCGAACTCAGGGGCTCCATAATAAATCAACACACGTGTGAATCCATTAATTGTTTTTGTGATTAATTCGTAGAAATTCGTTTAATCAAATTAAACAATGTTATAAGTTCTGCAAGTATTTTTAGTTTGTATTATTGTGACAGCTGTTTCGGCGTTCAATTCATTTCAATATTTAACAGCATTACGTGGCCTTTTTTCTACAATATTTATATTACCGCAATCTGATATCGCGTATTACGTTTCGTTTAGCCTTAACGCATACCCACAATATTACAGCACACAGCTCAAAGCACGCTCTCTATCAGAATCTACTTCTAAATCAGTTTGCAGGCGAATTTCGTAGGGGTACGCAAAGACGAGGGCGCTTCTCTGCAAATTTATTTCCACCAATCAGCGGCCAATCTTGGCGGCAAACACAATTATGACGTATATACACCCCTCTCCGCACCCCCCCAAACCACGGCCCCCCGCCCACAACCCTTCCGTAGGTTGGTTAGTTTGTTTCCGTAATGAAATTTCGCCCCCGCCCGGATCGTCTTATCTTCGGTTGACCCGGAATGCCGGCTTGAGATTTCTGGCCTTGTCAACCATCCAAGGAAGCCACCTTATTGAGACTTGAAAATCTTTTTTTTAAAGATGTCGTGTTGTCATTTTGATGATCTTTGAATATTGACTTGAAAAGAAAGGCAACTATGACCCTATTTAAGGAGTCGTGAATGATTTTATATTGAGTTATTCAATAACAATATTGGCCATTTCAATCCAATGCCTTAAATGTGTAGATTGTAAAATGATATAAATTTTATTTTATTTTATTTATTTACATTGATATTTACATTTAAATTAGAAACAGTTGTATTTGCAAAACATAGTAATTTATCATCAATTGAGGTATATGTAAGTCGAAGTTGAATTATGTTTGCCTGGTCGTTATTAATTCCTAGCTAGACATATTGCCTGTTCGAAGGATCACAATTCGTAGTGTTTAACCTCGTGGAGATTTTACTGTAGATTTTTGGTCTAAGGTGTGTGTTTTTTGGTACATTGTGGTAGCACTCACTGGGATTGTCAAATCATTTCTGCTTCGGCTTCTGGTTTGATACGTGTATTCGATTTTATTAATATATTCTATATTTTTGTGCACATTTGTGGTGACTTTTTTTTATGAAACTTTGTCGCACATCCAGAGCATTAAAATCTTTATAGATAAATGCACTAGGATACCTGAAATGTTTCCTAGTGATGACTATGATTGCTGCTTTCTGTGCCTTTAGTGCTGGGTCAATTATTGTAGTTCGTGATCCCCCCAGCCAATAATACCGTAGGTTAGGATGGAGTTGCACAGTCCGTAATATATTTTTCTCAAATTTATTTGAATACATACAGCTTTATAAACAGCTTGGCATATTTTAAAAGGAAAATTAGCCATCGTCGTGGAAAATAGCGGTTTTATTTGAAATACTGTATCTTTTTATCTTCTCTTTCTATTTTTTTAAATGCGAATACCGCACAAGAGTTCCAACTGCTTCCAACCGTCTTGTAGCCAGTGAGACTATGGCACCCCCAATTGGGGAATGTTGTGAGGTTGAAGGTAGTGGGGAATGGATCGAGGGGGGGAAGAGGAAGGTGGAGAAGTATCTGGCTATTCATATCTGGTTACCAAACATGGCTAAAGCCATTTCAAGCAACTTTTCAATTTCAAATGGTGGTCTTTCCCCAGGGCGATACTGAAAGTATCTTCCACTCTGAAACGTGCGCAAATATACTATATAATATTTTTTAATGAATTAATTGTGAAACAACACAAATTAATCCAATTAAATTTACTTGCTTACGCTCACGCCTGGGTTTGAACCGGCGGCCTTCGGATTCGTAGTCGAGAGACTTACCCCTCGACCACGGAGGCCGTTCTATATCTTATAACATATGTTTTTTTATAACTTACGGTGAAATTAGAAATGTTATTACATTCTTTATTTTTTCTTCTTTTTCTGTGTGTTATGCATTTTCTATTTTCCGTATTTTATTTATTATTATGTAGCATCTGTACCAAGTAATAACTGACAACTAAACCAAAAACTATCCATCCTTTCAACATTTTTAAATGGATTATTAACATTTAGCGCACTTCCAAATGCTCATTTGATTTTTTAGAGTATGCTAATACTCTGTAAATGTTCCAAAACAATAAATAAATAATACAAGTAGAAACATTATGTTTTCATCCAAAAATATCCATAAACTCCGGACACATCACTTTCGGACTGAATTTTTACGCATGGACTAACTCTAAATTTAATTGTCGATTCGGTTCCATAGAAAAACATATTCACAAGTCTCTAGAAATGCAACTAGACAAGCTAAAATATACCTTAGTGTAATGTACTACTTTTGGACAAGGAAGCTCTGAATTTTTAGCTGTAAAATTATACAACAAACTCCCACTTAGTATCAAACAAAGTAATTCAATCAATAATTGCATTAAATCCAGGAAAACTTGACTTCTGTGCTGCCTGTTTCATACGAAAATTAATTTTGGATTTGATATCAAAATACTCGATCTTGATAATAATGATCTTTTTTTTAATCAAAAAGTATAGTAAATATCTAGTACGGATTGAAAGGAATATATGAACTAATGCAAAAATATATATGAATATATGCATTCATATATTCTTGACGATGAAAGCATCGCTTTCGAAACATGTAGATATCAATTTATATTTATAAAGTGGTGAATACTAAGTATATATTTTTTAATTCATTTATTAAATATAGTAGTCGATGAAACCCCTTAATTCAAAACCTAGTTCGCCTCAGCACAGAATCTCCTAGTGAGGAGAATTGTGAAAAAAATTGTGTTTGATATTTATACCTTGCCTTAAAATGTCAAAATTATGTGGAAATTAATAAAAAATAAAAATAAACCTGTTAATTGTATTTCTTTTAGAAAGTGGAAAAATCGAAAACCCTTTCAAGTACCGATGGTGTGTGGTTGTTTGCAGACTTATACAGAGTCCACCTTGCCACTCATTGCTTTTACGTTTTGTTGTTTTTACATTTTATATAATATATTTTTCACTCCACAACGTCGAATCTCATTTTCTGATATTGAAAGCACCTGCCGGAGACGTTTGCCGAAGCAGATTGGATACAGGTTCCCCGAGCCAACAGTCCTTGAGTGTTTTCATTATTATTGTGCAATCACACTTCTATGATACTAACAATAATAATATCTACCACCCCGATACCTCTCCAACGGCACCTATACAACCCCGTTGGATACTCGATTAAACCCTTCCCTCTTGTATCGTTGGGGGCTGAGAAGTGTAAACAGCGCTGATAGCGAGATCGTAGCTTTTCTTAAAACACCAAACTCCTTAGCAGCGAAATTCATTTTGTTGGGTTCTTCTTAAGTTATATTATTTAGTAAACAAATAAATCTCGCGGAGTGGGCTTTATAACTGAAGTTATCCTAATTAATGATCAGAAACATCGTACCGAAAGCAAATTAACTATTAGAAAAATGAAAAATTCAAAATTCAAAATTGTAGGCGATTCTGTGTGAAGTAACATTTTACAATATTGATAAAAAAAAATTTAACATTTCATGTAATTAAATTTTATTATTAAAATCTGCTTTTAATAACTTTTTTCAAAATTCGCAGTGGATAATCCGGTCCCGCCTGACAATTAGCTTAAACCCTTACATATGGAAATAAAGGGTCTTAGATTAAATTTATTCAGCAATTGGAAATTAATAAACGAACAAATGATCCTAATATAACATTAATTAATAAAGTAAGGAAAATTATTTATTCACCACTTCTCAGTATGTTCCCACTTCCAAAACAATATAACACATTTAAATAAATCAATTAAGAAAACATTGTCATTTAAATACCGGTACAACACATTTAACATGTAAAAACCGCACAGAATGGAGAATTTTAATTATTTTCTTGCTAAATCGTTTTTACCGATAATTAATAATTATTTTAAACACGCGTCCAAATTAGAATTGGGTAGGTGTAAATAAAATCATGTAAATAAGTCGTCACCATGTGGATTAACCGCAGTTTGGAAATGACCTTGAACGCTGAAACAGATGTAAAAACTAAAAATACTTATTAAATTTTATTTTCATTAAATTAAAAAAAAAAAGTAAAAATTAAATACAGTTCTATGAATTAAACACAAAAACAATGAATAACACTGATGATGATATTTTATTTCTATTACTTAATATCCTATATTCTTCAACTACGCCCTTGAGGTGAATTTTCCCAAAAACGGCGCTATACAAATCATCCAATTATTATTATTATTATTATTTATTATTATTATTATTATTATTATTATTATTTATTATTATTTATTATTATTTATTATTATTATTATTATTACGCAACTTCCTTTAGTTGGTTCCTACTTTGAGCAGCGTTTTTTTACGGAAAGTCAGAAGAGGCCCATATTGCTGAAGAAATTCAAAAGCCGGCAAATCATTGCATATTCCAACTTTCGAGCACAATAACAAGTCATACAAACGACAAGTTCTCATATGACAAGTTCTCATACGACAAGTTCTCATACGACAAGTTCTCATACGACAAGTAGTGTCAACCGTACAAAAATCAGGGAATCGATGACGCTTGTACTTAGGGTAACCTTAATCAAAGTTCAGGTATAATAAAAACAGCTTCCCGCCTGACGTCTGTCTTATAAATCTAATGATTGAAATCTGTCAGAGACAAGAGAATCTATCAAGTAATTTGTTTTTGCATAGAATCAAGATTTTTATTATATATGCGTACGTCTAGATCAAAATTGACTGACAAACTCAAACAGAATGGTAATTGTACCGCTAATTTATAAGGGCGATTATTCATAATAATTTAAGAATAAAATAACAACAAAGTTTTACAGCAGGTTAGCAATTTTTTTGCTTATTAAGGTTACGCGTGTCAATCTTATTAGCTTGTACTCTTTTTTTGACAAAAGGCTTACCCGGTTGACCTGACGCAAATATCGTTATTTTTTGTGGTAATAAAAATGTTCACGTTTTCCTTAGATTTTAATAGACCTTAGCCTTAAATATGAGCGTAAAACACTGTAAATATAACAATTCACTATCTTTTGATCAGTCTTTCTCGGAATGTTTCCAATAATAATAATAATATACGGATGTTTTGTATAGCGCCGTTTTTGTGAAAAATCACCTCAAGGTTGCTGTACAATTTTTTTTTCTCCAATGCTCTATCTCATCACTAACTATAGACAATCTATAATTACAACTTGTGGCTAATAAATTGCATCCACCAGCTCATCGATCTGTATTACCAAACTATATGTACATTGCATTTGACCAATGAACGTGATACCGCGTTAAAATATACATATTATTAATTTTATCTATAGGCAGATAATATTATACAGGACCATACTTACCTGGCAGGTCACTTAAGGTAACACTGTTTATTAGCGTAATTTACATACAGTTTTCCACTCTGAGGATATTATTTTGGGAAAGCATACGTTATTAGAGATACTGTCTAATCCTGGTATTTATTTTAATAATTATTTATCAATATTATACCTTTCGTTCAATCAAGGCTGTAGGGATGAAGCATTGACTCGTTGGGTTTAAAGCGTATTCTGATGTAATTTATCTTGGTATTACCTTATCCTTTGAAGTGATGACTTAGTCCTTAAAATCTTTCAGTATTAATTTCCTAGAGTCCTATGTTAATCGCCGTGTAGACGCGAATAGTAGAAATGGTAATTTTCCTCTTACGCCAAAGAGTCAATGCAATTAATTCGTACCACGATGAACATACTGTGTCCTTTTTACTTGTGTTCAAAAGTGTTCTGTTTTATCGGCGCCGAGGTGTACAATGTCAACAACTCTTGGTTTTTAATCTGATAGTTCATTATAATTATCTTTGCCTTAGTATTACCACCTTAATAAAACCATAAATAACCTTCTGTTTAAGTAAAAGCTGACAGGATAGACATTATATAAAATTTTTTTAAAAAAATCCATAGATTCGCTGAACAAACACAATGGAATCCATTAGTTGTTTTTGTGTTTACGTGACATGACGTCATACGTACCTTGATTTAAGGTCATTAATTGAACTCCCTCACGGGTCAGCATTAAATCAATAAATTCCAAAATATATATTTAGCAAGAATTTAAAAAAAAAGTAATGCTTTTGAAATAAATTGTATACCGCAGTCGTGACCCGTGGACGTACGTCCACGCAGCTCTTGCAAAATTGCCCACATTCTTATTGCACGTGGTCGACCGACCCGTGAGGTAGCAGTCTAAGTTCTCGCATAACCCGCCCACCAAGCACAGGGCGTTAAGTCTCTTATGGTTTTAATCGTTTTTAAATGTCGATTTATTAATTCTTTTAAGTTTGTTGATCCATATGATTTTTTTTAAGCCATAATGTTTTTCACCTTATTGATTTTCTAATAAAATTTAGCATTGCTTATTATTTGTTTTCTTTGTTTCTTTCATCCATTATGCATCTATAATGTAGGCGGAAAGACAGGTGGCGGTAGCTCGTTCCATATATGAGCCGACTTACACAACGAGTCGGTGAAACGAGCCGTTCTCATAAAGCCAACATCTACTGTGAAAGGGTGTTCCGCTAGTGTTCGTCGAGTTTAACGCACGTTCACCGGCGCGGGGGGGATCAAGCACACTCCATTGAAATATCTGTTGAATAGATTTAGCATACCTACATACATTGCGTGTGTGCATTAGAGATGGCAATCGCTCTGTTAACAACGGATTGTCAATCAGACGAACCGCCCTCCTTTGCACAGAATTGAGCAGGTTTATCAAGTATTTGGGAGCTCCAGCCCAGAGGTGACTTTCAAATTCAACCGTTGGACGTAATTGAGATTTGTATATGGTTAGCAGTTGGTCACTATTGAAGAATCTGCTAGCCCTATACAAAACGCCCAGTCTTTATTGGGGAGGGTGAATGGAACACACTGCAAATGTACAATTTTGCCCACAACTGAATCTTATCCTGCTAACTATGTCCAGAGCCCATAATCGTATTGCCCTGACGGAGGACGTTACAATATATGTGAAAAAGTACATAAATTGTATTCCGAATTCTGACGAATGAGTGTCAATGATAATGATTATGTATATTTAAACTAAAAATAAATATTTTTTAAAAAATGTACTTATAGTTTAAAGTTACCCCACGTATTAGGGAATTTATTAGTTATCACAATAATTTTCAAAGTAAATCGGTTTTAGCGGTAATAAATCATTTTAAACACCGTCCGAAATAAATTTGGGTGGGGGTCAACAAAATCATATAATTAAGTATTCTCAATGTGGCCTCACCACAATTTGAAAATGGCTTTGAACGTCGAAACAGCTGTAAAAATAATTAAAAATAACATTAATAAATTTGATTTACTTCAAATTTGATCATTGAAAATTAAATGCAGATCTATTAATTAAATACATTAACAATTTATAAAAAATAACGAGTTTAATTACTCGCTGACTTGTCAGTGTGGCAGCTACTTTGGGTGTACACACTCAGCATCCCCATTCGCCCCCACTCCGCCCCGTGCCTAATATATTTACCCAAGTGGAATTTAATTACAAGTAAAGTCGGGTTTGCTCCGACTGAATTTAATAATCCCTCCCAAGATTTCTTTTGCGGAAATACGCGGATTGCATCACTTTTCAATTTTCCGTCGAGATTTTGGTTTTGTATGTTTCCACGCTGCTTTGTTTGCCCACTCGCCCTGGCTTTGGTATTTAATGATATTTTTTCTGCTTCGCTCCACCGGCACAGGGTGAATTTGCCACCATCTTAACCGAATTTTGGAGTTTCTTGTTTTATTTTTCAATTATCATCTTTAAAGTACATGTTTGTGGAAAGTTTCAGCCGTTGATCAGTAGGGTTGGGAAGAACGGCCGTTATATAATATATAGTAGTATTTAATTATAAATATATCAAAGAGACATACAATCAAGGACACCATTCACATTCTTACATTCTGTACATTGTTGTTACATTCTGGCTCTTTTTATGTCGACCGGTTTTGAAAGAAACCTTATTAACAATTAATACAGAATAAATGTTGAACATTAATAATCATTTAGTGTTGGAGTGAGATGTAACACGATAATATACTGGACTTAACGTATGCGTTCGTATGTATAAGATAATAATTATAACTTATATACATACATCTTCTTCCCCGTTAACAGCATCCGTCCATAGTAACAGTAGGTCCAGCCTCTCCTCCCAGAGCCTCTGGAGTTGCTTCTCCCACCTGTGTCTGGGGCGGCCCACCGGACTTCTTCCCTTTGGAATAGCACTTACAATTTTCAGCGGAACTCTGCCTTCAGGCATTCTTGATACGTGCCCAAGCCACCTCAGTTGCGACTTTTCTATGAAGATTAATAGTGGTTCGATGTTAAGCTCCTCCCGGATCATCGAGCTTTTTATTCGATCCCATCTTGTGATTATAATATTATTATAATTCTATACAAATTATCAATTTTTTATTTATTAACGAAGTAACGTCAAATTTATAGCGTACGTAATATGAAAATAGAAGTCTTGTATTTTTTTAGTATACGATGATATATGAATTAAGCAAAGAAAAAAAAACAAAACAGTTGAACTGACAAATCAAGACGTGCTTAAGAGTCATGACGATTAATTTGGAAATGTTATCTATGATTAGAAAAGTGAGTTACATTCGTGCCAGCAGTTCGTTTCCCAATGTCATTAAACTTTGTATTGCATATTTCTATTATTTATACATAATGTCCATCCATGCCACACATACTAATTTTAAAAATTTTATATACGAGTAATGTACCCTTCTCTTGTACTCGTTTAATATGCACGTATTGCCTCGTTCAAAAATCTACGATTTACGTATAAATATATATTTCCTTCCTGACACCGTATAACCTTGTTTCTATTCCATTGTTTCAGCTACGTGATTGGCTCTGGGCTTGTAGACCTCGTGTCTCAAGTGTGTAGCTGCGAGGATCCACTGTCCCCTGGCTCCTGTGACTTGGTGGAGTCCTCCCTCGAGCTTCTGGCAGCCCTCACGGATAGGTGTGCCAAAGATCTGCAGGTAAATACAGCAATCTAATTCTTACTTTTTTCTTTGACACTCAGTGGGATATTATGGTAGACCTGTAGGAGTGAGGAGTAAGCGGCGGAGGTGCCCATTTCTCTAGAAATAACAACACGTCTGTACGTCAGAGGGTTTATTGAGTATGGCGACAAGCAATAAGCGAGTTACTTGGCATGCAATATCCAAGACTCCATGTGCTTAGTCGGGCCAATGAACTGATTTTAGAGGCACTTCATGATTCACTAGAAATCAGAAAGTGGCACTGTGTGACTTGAGTAAAAATAGGAGATTCAGAAAGGTGATAGCTATCTGATAAATTTTGTAAGAGCTATTCGTACAACTATAGTCCTAGTTCCCAAGCTTTATGTTCGCCTGCGCAGTAACCAATTATTTTTAATCATTGAAGAAATATTAACAACTCTCAAAATGAAACATGAAGCCGAAAAGAGACGGAAAAGAAAACACATATCGGTAGACGCTGGGAATCAAAATCAGAACCTCATGGTCTATCCGGGACCTTGATACGGTGGAAAGTCCTGGATAGAATTAGTTTTCCCCTTAATAAAACATTTTAATCACCGTCCAAATTAAAATTTGGTGGGAGTAAATAAAATCATACAAAAGTAAATAAAAGTCGTTCCAGTGTGGCCTCGCCACAGTTTGATAAGGTGAAAGGTCGCGGATAGACCATGAGGTCCCGGGTTCGAGTCCCACTTGCTACCGATATATTTTCTTTTCTGTGTCTATTCGGTTTCATGTTTTATTTTGAGAGTTGTTAATATTATGTTCAGTGATTAAAAATATATTACAATTAGGTAAATAAACTTCAATAATTTATTTAAAAAGTTCTATTTTTTTAATTAAGGCCCGTATGGATTTTACATAGAGTAGTATATCTTACATATCTTACATGGGAAATGAAAAAAAAAATACAGTGATAAGGGGGATGTATAAAAAGAAAACAGTAGTTTGAGAATATATGGTAACAGTATAAACACTTTTCTATGACGATCCTATAATGTAAGAATTTGTATGCTGAAACATTATTGCTATTAATTCCTTGTTTCATTTAAATACACTAATGTTGTATCAAAATTACCGTTATATTATACTTTAATTCTGTGGTATTAATATTCAATTACTCATATTACCCACACACGAACGTATGTTTCCATTTAAATTTAAGATTTTTTTTTAAATATAATGTGCATGTCAAATTGATCATCTTGGTAGGAATAAATTTTTAAAATGGTTCTAAAAATTATCCACAATTACATTATTGAGTATTTTACAGAACATGTAAAGAAAGATAGATGCACATTAGAAAACATAAAAAATCTATTGAAAACATTCGAATAAGCTAATTTTTAGTTTGGACACATTGTCGTGGCGGTAAACATCAATAGAGCAATATTTATTACCTAGTCAGCCTTTGAATAGGAGAATTTTTGAAATAATTATTTGCAAACTTGGGAATATTATACAGAGCCGTCTGTCGTGTGTCACTGTTAGGTAGGTACACGCAAGGTAATATGCTCGTTAAATCCAGGGCGTCCAATCTGCCATTCGTTATTTTGTAGAGACATATTCTTACTTGCGTGTCAGCATTGACCGTCTGTTCTACATTAAAAGTATCTCAGACAAACTTGAGGTGAGAACCCGAGCCCGAGAGTTGTTTTTTTTTTACCTGACGATTTACCATTTGATCACCAAATCACATTAAAATCGCTGTGATGACAATAAATTAATATTTTCCATTGTTTGGCCTGTTTGTTCCAGACCGACGCCTGCGCCCGTTTGGGCGTCGCCCTGCGCAGCTCGGAGATGGGCGGCTGCGTGCGCGCCGTGTGCTGCGCACTAGCCACCCCCCCTCACGAGGGGGCGCTACCGGCGCCCGCGTTGCGGCTTGCCGGCGCCGCGTTGCAGCTGCTTACTGCGGCGGCCGGAGCTGACCTACCCTCTTATCAGGTACTTGTTCTGTTTATAACTCTCTCTTCGCTCAAGTAAAAAATCTTGTATTTCCCTCCCGCACTATGATAATTTTACAGTTCGATCATCGTGTCTAGAATGATGCGCCCTTCGATGTACTGGGTGTTAACTCAAATGCCACATCCCGGGCTAAAAAAAGAGGGTCACTAGTAATTGTCACATCTCGTCAACCGGAAAAGACCTCCCATGTGTCAAAATTTTCAATTGTACAGGAGGAACTTAAAACTGATTGTTAGCTCCTATCTTTTTGTATGATTACAAGGTTCTACCCGAATTTATTTGCAATCTGGATAGTGTCTGAGATACACTTATCCAATTTTTTTTATTTATATAGAACACTTATTGACTTTTCTATAAGTCTAGAATGAATATTCAATTTATTCAAATAACTTATAAACCACATTATAATTTTTTTTTTTTTAAACTAGTTTTCATATAAATTCGGGTAAAACCTTGCAATTATATAAACATGTATGGGAATTAATTGAGATAATTCTTAAATTGAGGTAATGGTATCGAAAAAAGTTAATTAAATAAGGTGATTAGAGTAAGACAGGGGTCCTGCGTTCGATTCTCAGATGCGACCGGTATCCTTTTGTTTTCTGTGTTTTTTTTTCTTTTGAGACTTGTTAATATTATCTTCAATTATTATTAACGAGGTTCATTCATAAGTTATTCTAATAAATTGAATATAATATTTTATTGATTTTCGTACGTGGGAGGTGTTTTCCCGTAGACGACGATATTATGTAGTTTTGAATTATGCGTGCATTATCATTTTCTTATATTTTACATTTCTTGTTTTTTACCTTTTGTAAAAACGTAGATTTCATTATATTTTAATAATAATAATAATGTTTTTATCTTCTTTTTTTACAACAAAATAACAAATAATGATATCCTCACTGGGATTTCCAGTGCTGAGGATTTCATTTACAAAATATGAAATTAAATTATATTAAATGGATGTGATTGCTGAAAATAATTAATAATTGTAAGGGGAGTTGTTTTAAGTGCTTTTGAATGGTTTGGGTGTTAGTTTGTATTTGGTGTTAATATATTTTCTATTTCAGATCTCCCTATGTAACGTATCCAGCTTTTTATTTTTATTTTATTTTTTAGCAATTTTTGAAGGAGAGTGGGATTTTGTTTTAGAGTTTAGTTCCATAGTATAAGAAGTTTTTTTTGTCCAAATGTTGTGTTTGTGGTTCCTTGTTGGATGTGTTTTTGACTCTGAAATCTAGTGTTTCTAATATGTGTGATTGTTGTTATTTCTTGTTTTTTGTATTTATAAATTAGCTCCTCGGGAGCTTTTTTTATATGTCCATCCCAGCTGTAGCATTTTAGATATTTCTTTCTTAGCTTTCCTACTGATTTACGTCATATTGATCCATTAAGATTCATCACCAACCATCTCCAAATCGAGAAATCAACTCACGTTCATTTACTGAACGCAATTATCAGCAAAAATCTCTCGTACAACTTACTGGGAGGTTATTATCAACCGAACTGAACATCCCGAGTAGAGATAACAATATAGGGTAGTGGTGCACAACCCGCGGCCGGCGAGCACATTTCGTGCGACCTCTGAGCCTTTTCATGTGACCCACTTGGATAAATAAAAATAAACAGCATTAATTCATTGGTTCGACCTTGGGCACAAACAACTTATTACCTTTTCTTGTGTTCGTTTTGATAATGTTATTTTGCATGGGTACCATTTTATAGGGGTACACAAAGTTGATTTTGAAAACAAAGAAGTAACGGAAGTGAGTTATGATATTTCCTATTTAAGGCGATGCAATGCGAAGAAATTCAATATCATGACCTAGAAATGTCATTGATGATTTAATTAAATTCTTCAAGTAGAACACACCTTGGCCTTTAGTTTAACCGGGCATTTTTTGATTAGTCTTTATAAGCCTAGAAAAAATATAGCATCAGATATTTAACAAAGTGTTTAAAGTGCAAAATCTACTACTTACGAACCCCTTTTCGGATTGTTATTTGTTGCAAATTAAGTTTTTTAGAATATGACCGAAAAACATTTTAATTTTTATGCCTGAACTTTGCAAAATAGCACGCATTTTGGTGATGTTTTTTTTTTTTTGCGTAAATCGAAACTTGCGGCCGATGTTAAGCGGGAATTTCAACCTTTTCACCACCTGTATAAGGAGTGCGTGATTTCGTTTGAATTTTACTAAGTGAATCCCCTTAATAGCAATCGTTCGGATTTCCCAGTGCTATGATCAAAATATTTCAAGGTTCCCGTTCTGTTTTTCAAAATACGAAAAGGTGCCGACAAATCTGTCTGTCTGAATTTTCGATTGATAAAAATCGACAGGGTTCTTTTTACCTTAAATATTTGCTTTATTAAATGGTTACGGCTTCACAAAATATAAAAAGTATACCCAACCAAGTTTAATGCCAAACCCTGATTATATAACAATTTTTTTCAATTAAATTTTGGATTTAAATCTAAAGATTTAATATGAGGTTATTGTGAAATACGATATTTCATGTGGGTAAGTAATTCATTTTAAGTTTATAATAACAGGTGTGTACCTACTAGCTCCGGACAGACGTTTGTACTGTATACATATTAAATGGCTCTAATCTGACGGCCTACGTGGTTGAGTGGTTGCGATTTTAGCTACGAATCCGGATTCTCGGGTTTGAATCCCAGCGTGCGCAAGTAAATTTTATTTGATTAATTTGTGTTATTACACAATTTATTCATTAAAAATAATATTTAGTATATTTGCGGAGCGTTCCAGAGTGGTAGATACTTTGAGTATCGCCTTAGTGAAATACCACCATTCAGCATCGAAACTTTGCTTGAAATGGCTTTAGCCGTGTTTCGTGACCAGATCTGAATATCCAGGTACTTCCCTTCCTCACCACCTTCAACCTCACAACATGCCCTAATTAGGGATGCCATAGTCTCACTGGCTCCAGATGGTTGAGATCAACTAGGAATCATGTTTGCTACTCCCATAAAATAAAAATAAAAACAATTTTAAAAATCTACACTAGCGAGGCCACCGACTGCAAAATTAATCATGCCAACCTCTAGTTACTCTACCCTCTGCGGTCCGTGAACATATTTTAAATTGGCCCTCCTGCTAAAAAGGTTGTGCATCGCTGACATAGAGTATAGAGATGTGTTTCACCGTGGAGATTGATTGGTTTACTCAGGCCGGAATGGGATGGGATGAGATGGGATGGTACGGGAAGCCGGGATCCAGCTGCTTGCTCAGGCCCCCGTGCGCCGCCGGGGCAAACATTATTAGGTTTATTAATTTGTTTGGTTTCGGCGGACGGCCGTGTGTCTAGGGGTCATTATTATGGGGCGAGTGTATTAATGGCTATTGGATCATTCCAAAAATCTACAGATCAAATTGGCAAGTTTCATATTAAATTCGGTAAATAAAATTTCAGAAAGTCAAATTTCAGGTTTTGCAATGTCGGTATTTTGTGGTTTCTTCCATAATAATGTTTACAAAATTTAATGATTTATTTTTTATTCTATTTTTTTTTTGGAATATCTCATTGTAATATATTATTTAATGATAGGCGATGATAATATTAACAAATCTCAAATGAAGTATGAAACAGAGAAGACACAAAGAAAGGGTAACGGTCGCATCTGGGTCTCGAACCTAGTGCCTCTCGGTCTATCCGAGATTAGCGCTCTTATCCACTGAGCTAGTGCCACCCTATTGTTCTCCGTCATTTTTAACCATGTCATACTTCAATTTAAGAACTGTTAATATCATCTTCAATTAATTCCCATATATTTTTTGACTGATATATTTTATAGGGCAGTGCCCTACATCGAAATCTTCGTACAAAAAATTGAAATTTTGAAAAAAATTTAAAATCATTTTCTGCTTCAGCAACATCAATAACGTCGTATTTTTCAATCTTAGCACTCTAGCTCACTCAAAAGTCACGAGCCGCCACTGGTGCTGACGCATTACCCGTATCACTAGGTGTGAAACGCCTGTTTTGAGATGACAATTTTGTGGTTGTTAGGTTTTTTTTTTGTTTTTGGTTATTATGTATTATGAAAATGACAAATAAATTACAATTAAGTAATTAATTAAAAAAAAGCAAATAAATATTAGTCATAATTTCAGTTAAATATAAAGATAACAATACAAATAACAATAATGCCTGCTCTACACTCTCGGCAATAGGCAATTTCCTAATACCGGAGGGAACCCTGTAGGTAGACGCGCTTGCCTCGCCGTTTCTCTTCAGCTTTCAGTCGCATGGTGGTTTTTTGTGCCCAAATCAAAGGAAGCTAGGCGAACCATCACCGTATAAGGGGTACTGGTTGTGGGTGAATGCAGTTTTTTCTCGACCAATAATAATCTAAGCAAGAACTGCGCAATAAGATACCGAATTTTTATTTATTAATTTCTATATAAATTTCACATTTTAAGGTAAGTATAAAAAAATAGAAGTATATTGTAGAATTTTTTTCATGGTCCTCTTCACTAGGAGATCCTGTGCTCAGGCGAAATAGGTTTTAAATAAAGAGGTTTCAGAGATTTGGGTAGGGTATTTCCAGTCATTTCTATGACGTTGTTTTGAAAATACTAGTCAGTTCTTCTTCTGTTAATTCTTTGAGCCAAGTTTTGCTGGACTTAATGCAATTATTGATTGAATTACACTGTCTGATACTAAGTGGGAGTTTATTGTATAATTTTACCGCTAAAAATTCAGAGTTACTTTGTCCAAAAGTAGTATTACACTTAGGTACATTTAGCTTGTCTAGTTGTTTTGTTCTGGTATTATGATTATGAGGAGTCATAGCCAGTTTACCAATGGTAGTACTCCGGCGATCATGCATCAGAAAAAGTTTCGTCGATCAGTTGTATAACATGTGGAATAAGCGTTACATTCAACTTGAATTCAACCCACGTAATATGGATTCGTCTGATATGATAAAGAACATCTTGAGAAACTAGAACAACCCTTCCCATACCACTCCAAACTCACAGACACAGCATCGTTGTCCATGTGACTTCATACCCCCCAGATGACGGTCTCTCCGACAACAAAAGCACACAGTAGCCAAGCTGCCCATCACCAATAAACAAATATCAATATGTACTCTTGTATCCATCCAATAACACGGTAATTCATATTCCGTTATAGGTTATAGTACAGTCAGTGTACAGTTAGTACAGTCAGTCCACAGTTAGTATAGTCAGTGGCGTGCACAGACCTTTAAATCAGGGTGATTGATATTAAAAAAGCTTACCACGGACGTGGCAAGTTCTCGCTAAGAATAGCTAAGCTGGTGGCTTTTGCCGATGTTAGTTGTGATTTGCTCGCACATCAAATTCCGAAATAACATAATATTAAATGTAATTACTGTTGAATAGCTTTACTTTTGTTTTAGAATTCGGGAAGGTATTATTTTTAAAGGATATATTTATACTTTATGCGTTATCATCCAACCAAGTACTCCTCAATTAAATATAAGAGTATTGTAAATTTATTAAGTATGGCTATGTTATATCTTTGTATAAATTCTTTATTTGAGTATTACTGTCTAAGGATACTTTAAGAATAATTATTCTTCTACCTCTTTTTCTTTATTGTACTTATTGTAATTTGCGCTATATATATATGATAAAATTGTTAAATTATACTGCTGACAAACTGCTCTGGCAGTTTAGCGGGTTTTTATTTGTAATAAACAACAACAAAAATATATTAAAAAAACAGCTTCATGTATCTATATTACAAACCAATTACTGGATATATAAAATATCCGTTTTTTTCGACCACGCAATTTCATGAGAGAAAACAAATGGAATATGATAATGATTAAAACAGATGCCACTGGTTGCTACATTGATTTGTACCGAAAGACACGTCCTTTTTCGACAGTTACACAAACGAGTCTTCCCTTGAATGCGCATTGCGCACACGTGTACTATTTTTGCGTGGAATACAGTCACCATTTGAATATGACATGTGCATCATTTTGCATACTTAGTTCCTGCTTTTGAAACGTTATATTAGGTATAATATAGTAGTATTTTTGAAAGTGTAGATTGATTTCTTGAAATTTTATACATTTTAATATTATTTATATTTTTTATGTGTACAAAATAGGGTAGGCACTGTGCGACTCGTAGAGATACAGACTGCGGACTGCATCATACTATTTCATTTTTGTATTTGATTAGTTTTGTTTACTGCCTTTGCAATCCAACATAATTATAACATGTCACGTTACATACTCGTAATACAAGATGTACACGTCATGTAAACCAAATTTCAATATCATTATTTTAATCTTTCTGACAATATCTATATGTGGTAAGGTGTCAATTCTGAATATTATTTTTAACTATATCTCGGTATTACAATATTAACTAACTAAGTAACTAGCCATCACGCCGTTTCCCCGCCCGCAGGGGTAAGCAGGGAGGACGGACTGCCAAACAATTCGATCTTGGCATGCACTCCTTGCTTCATTCACATTCATGCAACGTCTCATACATTCTCTTTTGTTTTTGACTTCTGACATGGCCCGACTCAAGTATTTGATTCACTTGATCGTGCCATGTATTCCTCGGACGTCCCCGGATTCTTCTTCCATTCACATTCGCGTCGTATATTCTCCTTTTATTCATTTCTTCGTTCATTCGCTCTACATGCCAGAATCATATTAGCGTCCGTTTCTTAATATTGCTCATTACGCTTACATCAGCCTTGCATTCTTTACGAATCTCGACATTTTTCACACACATTATTAAAGATGGCAAAATCCACCTAACTTATCTACAAGTAACCTTAGTAAAGCACAAAGGGTAATATATTTATTTACTGACTGCTTTGATCTTATCAAAAACATTTTTTGTGTTTTAAGTGTTTTCCGAATAGATTATTTTAAAGCTGAAAATAATTAAAAAAAGAGTATTAATCCAAATGAATGATTGTTCTACCGGTATTTTAATGGAAGATGCTCCGAGGAACTAGCGTCATTGATCCCTTCGGCACCGGTGCATAGTCGGGAAACACGCCAAACGCGCGCCCAACATTTGCACACGGTTGACATTTGTCACACGAGAACGGGTCGCTTCTACGACTCGTTCTTGTGTTCAACAGCTCGGTTGTGGAATGATCTGCGGGCCTCTGTGTTTCCTCCATCCTATAACATGGGTCTCTTCAAGACCCAAGTTCACTCCTTCCTATCCTCTAAAAGATCCTCCACACAGCATCCCCAAAGATGATATAGGCCTTGAGGGAAATTATTTCCTCCTTGGTCTCCTGTGTGGAGTTACTGTAAAATAAATGAATAGATGTACTACTTTTGATTTGTACTCTGTACATACATGGTAGATATTTTAAATCTAAATTAATATTCGACGTCCTTTTCCTGAAAATCTTTTTGTACTGATCGTGAAAGACTGCTTTGGCGAACTCAGTGGTAAACCTCGGACGTGAAAAACAACCGGTTTTTTGTAGACCCTACTGTTAAATTGCCGGGGTTCTCCCTCGCTCGGAAGACGTGGACCTCATTTAGCCGCATACCGTTCAGTCACAGCCGTTGTGCGTATATGATGCATAAATGGGGCCTAAAATATTCATAACTTTGTGAAACATTGTGGACACATTCAAACAACAGAACACATCGTAGAAGACTGTCTCTTTCATCAGTTTCCCAATGGCACATCTGTGCTGAACCAGTTGACTTCCGATGCCGTCGACTGGCTGAATGACCTCAGCATCCCACTATGATCTCCACCAACTCTCCTCCACCATACAAAGAAGAAGAAGAATATTAGATATAGAGACTGGAACAATTCACTACCAAAATTGTGATTCATTAGAGATGTATTTTTTTAAACTGAAACTCAGTATCTACCTAAGTACTAATATTAAAGTGAGACATTAGTTTCTCTTTTTACTTTCTGTACCCTAAAACTTTATCAAACATAACTCTAAATCAGAATATTAATTCTCTTGAATCAGATTTCGACAAGAAATGATTTGAAAACCTTCCCATTACCTTCAGCCCCCTCCGCCAAGCACGGCAGCCTCCTCTCCCCTTGTGTTTACAGTCTTCGCGCATGCGTACTGCCGGTCCGTACCGCCTTCCCGCAGTCGACTGTAAAACCAACCACTCCCGCCCCCGCCCTTCAGATATTTCCTCTGGGGACTCTAACCCTCCCCGTTCCTCCCTTGAAGTTCCCGTAAGCAAGATGAGGTTTCGACGACCGCTTTGAGTTTGTTGAACTCGCTGAAATGTTTCATTTACGAATATTTTAAGCGATTCTAAGTAATATTTGTAGAAATATTTCTGGTTTTTAATTGCTTTACCGCTATTGAATCTATAATCCATAATTGCAAATTATTTATCTACGTCGTAAGTATAAATCGTACAATCTGTTTTAATGAGACGCTGGATGTTTATGTTTCTGACGACACGAAGTATATAATTCTATGATCTAAATATGATAAGTGCACAAATGTTAATTCTGCGTTATTTAATTTCATTATGCTTTGTATCCTCTTTCATTTGATATACTTAAATATGGTAACCATCGACCTATGATATCTATACAGGGCATGTGGATCATAAAAATGACGCCCGAACCAACATGAATTGGTTCCCGAAAACATTTATCAAAAAGAAAGTGCGTTATCTCGTTGTCAAAAGATCGCGAGAAGCATTGCTTGTTACATTCTGTTGGTTCTACATCGAGCAAATTTGTCTACCAACAAATTTACATTAACAGAATGACTTATGTACTTTATCGAGATCATTTTTCAAACACAAAATTGAACCAGTTCAATCATCTATATGAATATTTTAAAATATATATTCATCTCAGATCGTTTCGACTGAATGTTTTAAAATAACTAGCAATTGATAAATTGAAAAATTTCCCCTAGCCCGTTGTTGCAAGGCGATGTATGGGTTCATGACGTGTGAATGTATTCAAGTTACAACAGTACTTTTATCTAAAACTATACGCGCAATAATGGCTTTGCGTACGGCGCGGTACGTGCAGTTGGGTTCTTAAGTTTCAACTTCAAACTTGTGACGCGTACCTTTCTGACTTCCCATGACATGATGAAATTACATCATGCGATTTGCAGTTAACTTTGCCCTCTATGTTATTTTGGAGCGAAGCGTGCTACTATTTCAAAGCAAGGCAACGGAAATCAATAGGAAGTTGTGTTTGTCCACCAAACCAAATAATCCAGTCAATCCTGTTCACATTGTATTTACAGGTAAAATTTTAAATGTTAAAGTGTTCACTTGATAAATCTCATTATTTTTATTTTATAATATTAATTATATACAGTGGGAACTTATACCCGCTAAGTCACTGCAAGTAACTTGTCAGTAGGAGTTTATTTCAACAATATTATATAATACAACAATAAACAATAATCATCATACAAATGTAGGGCAAAATTAGTATATAGAGGCGCATGCATGTTGTGATCAATGTACATTAGTTGGAAAAAAAAATTGCAACAGCATTACAGTTTTGTTATTGAGATACTAGAGTCCAATTTTATAACACCGATTTAAATAATATTATAAAAATGTCAATATCATAAAAAATATCCAAATTATAAAAGTACCAATATTATAAAAATATCAATATTATAAAAATATCAATATTATAAAAATATCAATATTTAAAAAATATCAACATTTTAAATATCAACATTATAAAAATACCAATATTATAGAAATACTTTAATTAATTACTTAGAATGACATACTTCCCTTTCTGCCAATCAATAATACCATATGGTATTATAGGATGGGGTGGAACTTACAAAAATCACACTACTTTGCATAACAGAAAAATTAATAATAAAAACAATTCTAAACAAACCATACACATAGTCATCATATCTTCTATTTGAAGAATTCAAAGTCAGAAAAGTAAAAGAATTATATTTCTCCCATGAAACTTTATAAATTTACAAAGATAATATTCTAAGCAAAACTGCGCCATTTAAAAATAATGGAGACCAACATCATTTCTTCCAATTGTTAAAAATACGATGGTGCAATTAAATTGTAAATATCTTGTAGTAAATTTTTTTAATTCATTGCCAGAACAAATCAGATACATAAATAATTTTTTTAATTATTTTTAATTTCACCTCAAAAAACACGCTGAAAATATATACTGAATAATATAACATATAAATAATTGATAACAATAAAAAAATAACACACCACCCACACACAACGAGCTCAGCTTAATTATGGGGGTACATTTTATATAAATATTATTATTTCATTTTAACATACTACTGCTACTGAAAAATATTATAACTTTTATTTTTTTTGTAAATGATGTAACATTCCTTATTTGAAAATGTGTAATTTTTTTTTAAAGTGTGCAAATATCCAAATGACCGAAAATGTCGGGTAGTAAAACTAGTAATGTTATATCAGTTTTATAAAATAATCCTACAACCTACGGCCGATCGGGAAATCATGCAAACATTAAAACAACCCCACCAAACATGTTGTTGGCCAAGGTTTTTCATCCTCTTTCTTTATATCCAAATGTTTATTTTATTTGGAAATACATCACGTTTAAATTATCTAACTTTTGACCGTCGTCATTCTATTATTTCATTCTTACCTCCTTTCTCTCAATACAATTCAATTCACGTTTTTGCGATGCGGTGTCCTTTGTAATCTCATTTCCTCTCTTACAATCCCCCGAGTAGTATCTCCTGGAAAGTTTCTTCTACTTTTTGGTGCAGTGGTAGTTTGTCGTAACCCAAACTTGATACATCCCCCTCCCCCTTCTCTTTCTCAATGTAAACCTCGTGGTCCACGGGAGAATAATCGAATGCCAACTGGTCATTGGCCATTTTGAAATTTGGTTGAAAATTCAGGAACTAGTTTTTATGTCGAGAATATCAGAACCTTTTTTTGTGAAAATTATCTAAAAATATCAGCATCCGCAACATTGGGGAATGAGAAAGCCTTTGATTGAAAACAAATATGTTTTTAGGTATAACGTACGACAATATGAATATTTACGTGAACAATCAATTAAAAGGCGCCTACCATCGCGACTGTTTATGTTAAGATACTATCGTATTAATTATCCAATATCGATACCCATCCATGTAATAATATAATAATAATATAAACATCGCGCTTTACATATTTTTAACACTTCATACAGTGAGTTAGACATGTTCATGCGTGCCGTCTGTAAAGGTTGGAAAGCCGTGCTTACCCTAAGAACAACGAACCACGAGAAGAACCAGAGAAATAAATCAAAATATACTGGTTATACCCAAATTTAATACACCTTTTGGACAGAGGAATATTAAATTTCATGCTGCAAAACTTTATAATGCCTTACCAAACCAATTAAAAAAAATTACAGAAATTAATATCTTTAAAAATAAAGTCAAAACATGGCTGATAAATCTGAGTGATTATGAACTGGCAAACTATAGACGAGTAAAATCGAATTAAGATAAATGGATATTTAGTAAAAAAAAGTGCAGGCCCCCTCAGAACAGTTCTCCCTAGTGAGGAGGACTGTGAATGCTGTGAATTTGTACTTTTATTATAATAATATGCTTTACTTACTTACTGTTCTTATAATTATGCTTTGTACTTAAAAATTATTACTAAAGTCAAATACATGTAAAAGTAGAAACTAATAAATAAAAAAAATAACGGATATTTTTTAAAAGGCGACTAATTCCTGATCCAAATAAACTCTCCGTGAATTTGGTAAGGAATTTGTACGCTCATTTATTCAGTTGGCCATAACACTTGTAAATAAATAAAATGGCCACTTATAAATATTCAGTTTTTTTAATTTAATATAAATCAAATTAAATTGTGTTATTATTAAGTTCTGCAAGTATTTTAGTTTTTTTTTTTTTATTATTGTGACAGCATTGTGGTTAGGCCACGTTGAGACGACTTATTTATATGATTCTATTTACCCCCACCAAAATGGCTTTGAACGTCGAAACATCTGTCACAATAATAAAATAACTGAAATGCCTTCTGAACTTAATAATAACATTATTGAATTTGATTTGAAATAATTAAAAAAAAAATTGCGTTCTACGAATTAACATACAAAAAACATTTAACAAATGTTCAATGGACAATAAATTCATTCCCAAACTTGAAAAACTACACACAACCTTTCTTTGGTCATAGAGCAATAAGCTCCCCTGCTTCCCACCATCCCATCCGCTACGCTAAACTTGTAAAACAAAAATTGTAATTTACTAATTAAGACTCTTGAGTGAAAACTTATAATTGGTTCAGTTTTTTTTTATATATATATTTACCGTACATCATAAATATACTAAACTGTTGGTTTTGCGATTAAAATAAAAATAAAAATATTTCCTATATATATTGCGGTTTTCGTGCATTTTCTTACTTATTGGAGCAGTAAATCCGATCAGATCTTTATTGAATCGATATTTCATTCAAATGTCACGTTTTTCGTTTGCAGTGGTATGCTCTATACTCTTTGACTTGGTACCACTGACGTCAGAATTAATAGACTTGTCCTAAGTACGACTTCGACGGCTGGAGGCAAAGGTCACGTGGCACACAATTTGGCACCAGCTTTGGTTCACTCACGTCCACGTTTGTTTCGCGTGATCTTAACTACGAAAGCAAATAATAAAACATTTATAAAAAGGGTCAAACTCTAGCAAAATATTCGGTTTTTGTAAGCAAGCCGATCCTTTTTACTTAGTTGTTGTTTTACTTAAATTGGCGGTACGCCTAGCACGCTTCCCGCCCCTTCAATTTTGGTTTCTCCCCTTTGCGTGTTAGGGCATCTCTATGTATTATTTGCTCTGTGCTTAGTACATATGCGATTTAGGTAATTCAGAGATTTTTTCTAATTTGTGTTAACTTCGTACGTTCTCAATAAGTTCCTGAAAAGCGACGTGAATATACTGAATTGTCCTCCCTTGGGTACCAGCCACAGAGCTAAACTAGCTACTGGGGACAAGGTAATAAGGCTTTCACGGGACCTTCCGCCCCTTGCAGAACGTAAAACGAATCAAGCAGAAACACGGTGAATCCGCACTGACCAGTCAGCTAGTCAGGCAAGTTAAGCCGGACTGCCCTCAAAGCTACAAGCTTCTCGACTATTACCTTTCAAAGCACTTTCTCATTTATCTCATTTTTTCTATTCATCTTAAGAGAAACGGCTGCTCGGCCTGTTTCACACAAAACTTTATTTTGTATTTGAGTCCAAAATACCCATCCTGAAAACTGAATGATATTCTTTTCAATTAAAGTTATAGTAAATATCTAGTACGAATTAGAAGTATTTTATTTATTTTTGTTTTCAATTATGAAACATAGGCCATCAAAGAAATCGATATTTCATGATTTTAGAGGTAAATTCGATAATTGTTTGCGGGTTAATGGTATTTTTTTTAATTGTCATATTTGCTATGTAAATATGATTACATAAATAAATTTAAAAAAAAACATCTACAAAAAACGTTTACGATGTCAAACAGGTCGATGTTTTAAATTATCTACGGCAAATTTGTGTTCCAACGTTATAGTGGTTTTTCGTTAAATTTAAGCCCATCATAATGCTTATTTTAACAGTTTTTAATTTTATAATTCATTGTGTTTTCATAGTATAAGCGGCAGTTTTTATTTTATTAACGACCCTCAAATAATTGCTAAAGTTGTCTCTAAAATCGTGAAAAATAGATTTATTTAATGACCTATATTTCATTATTTAAAATTACTCATAAACAGTACTAGATATTTGCTATACCTTTTGATAAAAAAAGATCATTCGGTTTGGGTGAGAATTTTGGCCACAAATCCACAATTCAGTTTTGTATGAAACAGGCCTCGCAGCCGTTCCTCGTAATGGGAGTGCGTTCTCGAGTTTTACGATGGCCTTAATCAATGTTCGATACAAAATTTATTTTAAAGAATTAGTAAGTAAAAATTAATTCTTGATTAGTGCATTTTGACATTGTTTGAGTATAAGGGATTTTCAATAAATCTATGTATGTAATATTTTAGGCTATAAAATGACACTGGCTACCGCTTTATGCAATAAATATTTAATTTTGCAATGGAAACGACGATCATACAAACGAATGTCTTTCACGTCACTTATCCCGCGATTGAATAATGAACTATGAAAAGGGTTTAATTAATCAAATAACTTGTTGAGGCTAATACTGCCAAGATTGAAAACTATATTTACAAGCCTTGGCTTGGCAAGGAACTGGAGGAAATAATATTAAAAATAAGTGGTTATTTTTGTTTACTGATTAAAAACACCTCAAGGCCGCTTTACATTAAACCCCTTTTAAATGGATATGTTTTTAGACTTTTCTTAAAGGCTCTGAAATTATTTTCTGACTTCAAACCGAATAGAAGGTCATTCCTAGAATGTGTACCCAGTACACTGTCTCTAAATTTAGCAGCATTCGTACGAGAGGGTTCAACCAGTATGTTCGACGCAGCAGACTTCTCCGATCTGAGCGTGAGTTGTCTCTGAGTAAGATTGTCTGTCTCTCACGCAGAGATCAGTCAAGTATGATGACTCCAGCCCATTCAATGCCTTATATTGGTTATGTATGTTTAGAGGAAACAACCAGGAGAAACAAGCAATCTTCCCTTCAAAGCGCCCTTGAGGTGATTTTCCAACGAAAATGGCGCTATAGAAGTAATCCAATTATTATTATATTTCCCAATATGCCTTCCATTGATATGCTTGATGTAACTTTAAGTAACTAAGTTAGCCTTTCAGAAGCTGGGGGCGCTGTACAGGGCCCGCTGATACTTTAATAGTACACAACTGCTGACCCTGTACAAATCGCAAGTGCGCCCCACTGTTCAATTTGGCAGTCACCTCTGTTCTGGAGCTCCAAAATACTTGAAAAAAATCCTTCACTCTGCAGAAACGGGCGGTTCGTTTGGTAAATTCCCCTGTCTTACTTAGACGGATTGCTATCTTTAGAGCACAGGCGTCGGGTGGGAATGCTATCCTTGATCTACCGGTATTTCAATGAAGGTGCTCTGAGGAGCTTGCGTCATTGTTCCCTTCGGAACCGGTACATAGTCGGGAAACACGCCAAACGAGCGCCCAACATTTTTACACGGTAGACATTTGTCAAATGAGAACGGGTCGTTTCTACGACTCATTCTTGGGTTCAACAGCTCGGCTGTGGAACGAATCTCCGGCCTCTGTGTTTCCTCCTTCATTTCCTCATAAAGACCCCCCACACAGCATCTTCGAAGTTAACTTCGTTTTTTTTTTACATGAATCCACACATGAGGGTCTGAGGAAAATAATCTTCCTCAGAGCCTAGAGCCTGTGTCATTTTCGGGGATACTGTTTATGGAGAGGAAGTTCTGGGAAGGAAAGATGTATGAGGGGTGAGTAGGAATCTGGAGGTCAGTGTGTCCGGGAGAGACAGACGAATTTATCCATCCCTCGCAGTGCGGTGCAAGGCGGTGGGTCAAGAGTCTGGCTGGAGAGGTCAAGGAGTTTCCATCAACCGGCCACTCCTGATCCAGTTAACCATGTGGTTGGTGGGCCACTCGAATGTCCAGTGAATTCGCCGCCAAGACCTGGACAAACTCCACCTCATAAACCCGGGCACCCCTGCTAAATCACTAAACGTAGCGAACCACTTGTGGTGACCCATAGGAGAGGTGTTGGTTATCCAATTAATGGTTCTGGGGGCGGCGGTACTTATACCCACCTCCCATAGACCCTGAGGGAAATTATTTTCCTTAGGGCCTCCTGTATGGAATTAATATTTAAAAAAGGAGATCGACAAGAGTAAAGGCATTTCCTGGAAGCGGCCAAACACGTGCATAGTCCATAATCTTATGTTTCAGCTTCCACACGACAACATTGTCTTTTATTTAATTTTCACTCGGTCTGTGTTACCCAGTCACTCGCTCAAACTATTACAACAGAAGGTTTTTCCAGTGCACATGACAGGACTTAATATTTTTATTTATTTAAGGAACAAAAAATTTCGAGTCGAGTTTTTTGGCGGTCCGTCCTCTCTGCCTACCCCTGCGCGGAAACAGCGTGATGGTTAGTTAGTTAACCCAATTTTTTTCAAAGATTCTGCCCCAATTTTCTAGCAACTGAAACATGGATATCTGTGTACTAAATATGATGTAATTGTCTCTTTGTTGCAGGACACCTTGTCGGGCGGGGCGGCTTTGCAGTTCCGCCACGTGGTATCGCGTCTCCTGCGTCACGCCGCCAAGGCGCCGGACTCCTGCGACCGCCTGCTCCACGCACTTCTCCCTGCCATCGGGTACTTCGCTCTGCAAAGGGAGGACAATCAGGTCAGTTTGAGTTAAAAAAAATAGTAATTTTTCCTAGGTTCGTCAAACTTTCTTTTTTCTTTTGTTTATTTGGGAGACGCACAGTTACCATAAAAAAAAATAAGTAAAATGAATAAGTGATACAAATTTGACCATTTACAGGTTTCCACATGGGTATTATTTATAAGTGAATCTAGTGATTTTCGAAGAAATCAAACTAAAGTTAAAAAGTCAATTCTTAATCATTAATTATTTTTATTGTGATTTAAAAACCTCATTGTAATATTTAATCATTGAACAAAATAATATTAAAATAACCTAAATTAAACATGAAAACGGAAAAAAAGCAGAAAATACAAAGATATCAGTCGCAATAATATTGAAAAACCTTGAATTTGAGATATGATATTCATAAAGATGACATAAATTGAACTGGTCTGATTAGCTAAGTTGGTTAAGCGGTTGCCTCGGATAGGCAGAGGTCCTAAGTTCGAGTCCCAGATGCGACTGAAATATTTTTATTTTCTGTTTTTTTTTCTGTTTTCATGTTTCATTTAGGTTATGTCAATATTATTTTCTTCAATGATTAAAATTAAAAAGATAATTTTACAAAATATAGAAAATGTTAATTTAAAAATTACACGTAATGTGTTATAGGGTCTGGAAAGGAAGGGGGTAGGGGGAACGGGTCGATCTAGCTGAAATATATGTGTGATTTTATATTAATAAATGAACAATTTTTTTTTACATAAACATATAAAGAAGAAGTTAATAGACTGCTGGTAGTATGGGGTATCTGAAGTTATAAAGGCTCGATAGATCGCCGGTGTGACTTTATGGAGTGTGGTGTAGAGTTAAAGATGTCAAATTTTGAGTAGTGCGTGTTAAAAATATGCGATGCCCGATAAATGAAGGAGTTTTGCTTAGAATTAGTGTTGCGTCGAGGAAGGCTAAGAATTTGATTCGATCTGGTTAGGCTATTGGGAATTCGTAGTTGGATCATTGACCCGATATCCTCGGTTGTGCGGTATGCTCCGTGACTCAATAAAATGTTTTACATTTAATATAAACACATAAATTTGTTTTAAACCATTTCAATTTAATATATTGATCCACCGGTTTCAGCAGTACCCTCCCTTCGTCAGGATTATATTAAAACGAACATAAGATAAAAAAATGATGACAGACAAACGTAAATATTTAGGTGTTGGAGCGGGAGGCGACCAAAGAGGAAGGGTGTAATTAGGGTTTTTTCGTGAGGAACCGAGTGCTTCACTGGAAACGGCGCCATACAAATCATCCAATTATTATTATTATATCTATAATAAGACTAAAATAAATTTTGTTTGAAAGAGAGAGTGCGAAAACAGTGTGCAATATAGTTGTGAATGACGAATACTTGGAGCAGGTCGATAAGTTTGTATATTTGGGAAGTGTGTTTACGAGAGATGGAAAGACTGATGGGGATATTGAAAGAAGGGTGAATGCAGGAAACTCCATTAACGGAGGACTGAACGCGGTTGGCGCTAACAAAAAGTTGTCCAAAGAAGCGAAGCTAGCAGTCCACAATGGAGTGCTGATACCATGGAATATGGCTGAGGCATGGAATCGGCAGAGGAAGGACGAAAGTAAACTGAATGCCTTAGAAATGAGATCTCTGAGGCGAATGTGTGGTAAAACCATGTATGATCGTGTGAAAAATATTGAGATTCGTAAAGAATGCAAGGCTGATGTAAGCGTAATGAGTAAGATTAAGAAAGGTACGCTTAGATGGTTCGGGCAGGTAAAGCGAATGAACGAAAGAAAGGAGTGTAAGAAGAATGTATGACGCTAATGTGAATGGAAGAAAAAGCCGGGGACCCCTGAGGAAGACATGGCACGATCAAGTGAATCAAATACTTGAGTCGGGCCATGTCAGAAGTCGTAATAATAGAAGAGAATGTATGAGACGACGTATGAATGTGAATGAAGCAAGAAGTGTATGCCAAAATCGAGTTGTTTGGCGGTCCGTCCTCTCTGCCTACCCCTGCAGCGAAACGGCGTGATGGTTAGTTCGTTAGTTAGTTAAATTTACTTATTTATTTAGTATACTAGAATTAATACCTATGTATTTTTTAATTTTAAGTGCTTCTAAATAATCTATTTTTGAACCTTTATTGTTACGGTGAAGAATTTGAACTGCTATATCTTTATTAAAAATATGATCAGTTGTAATAAGATGATTGACAAGGTTTTTTTAAACATCTCAAGTGTTCCGTGATTCTAATATTAACATTACGGTATGTCCTACCTATGTAGAGCGAAGAACAGCCGTTACAACATTGAAGAATCTGCTGGCCCTATATAAGACGTTGCCCCGGGAGTCTTGGCTTCTGTGTGACAAACAGAAAGCTAAAATAACCGATTTTATTAAACAGGTTTACAGAAAAATGCCAAAGTTCCATTCGCTCTTTGCAGATATGTACCAATTAATACAATAGATCAAACGGATAACACCTGCCCAACACTATTATGTATTTTAATTAAGTGAACCTGTTAATTATCTCGTTGAAAACAATGGTATATTTTTCAATTTCCTTCTAATGCTGGCGTGGGAATCAACAGCCCCCCGTCAGTCCAGGACATCGTTACTATCGAAGAGTAGCCATAAAAACCGCCGATGAATATTCCATCGGCGACTGACATGTGCAAAACATCGAATATCCTTCCGTCCACCTGTGCTCCGGGTACTAATCCATTTTAACCTGCTTCTTATTATCTTTGAGTTAGTCTTTCTTATGTCCCACGTGGGAAAATAACCACCTGCACGTGCATGCATCTATCTTTGATATGTTATTATTGTAACAATAAATACATTTTTTTTGTTATACTATTGTATGGAGCTATCACTTTGTAGTTATCCATTATAATTAAATGGAATAATCCAATTTTGTTTTAACCACATTTTATTTTCAACTCTAACCGGTTTCGGAACAACCGTTTCATCATCAGGGCAAAATATATATTAAACAAACAAAATTATGGCAAAACATACATATTCACAGTATCATGGAATAGAGACCTTTTTAAGATGTTTAAAATCAAACGGGTGATTCGGTTAATGTCTATATGTCTTTTCTGATAAGGCATACATGACCAAGAATATACTTAAATTAAATATTTAGTAAAATGCTTTAAATGTAACCTATAAGAAATATATATATATATATATATTTTTTAATATATTCCTTCTCCCATTCTTTATTTCATATAATGTGAAGTGCTATTTGGTACGAGTCACAACCCAACACCTTTATTCCTACAATTACTTGGAATTTCTGATAATATGCATATTTAACTTTATTTTTAAAATATTGGATTAAATAAAAAAAAATCCTAGTTGTATCTCTACCCAGCCTTCCATAGACCTTTAAAAGTAAACTGCACACTCAACTCTTTTTCGGATATTTGGTGACATGTATCTCTTCACCTGAATGCCTTAGATTTGTTTAAAGTGTAAGATACACGCTTACAAGACGAAGCTGACCACACATTTTGCAATATCATGACTAACCGGTTAGTAGTGTAGTGGTTCAAAGCGTCGTGTTTCTAGACGGGCATTGCGGATTCGATCATCTGCTAGTTGTTAAGTCCTCCATTTTTTTCACAACCCACATTTTCCCACTATAACGTTGGAAGTAGGAGGATTTACAGTATTCTGAGAATATTAATTTTGCAACCCCAGGAATTTTTATGTTTGTAAATTAAGAAAAACCCTTTTTATAGTATTATTGAAAAAAATATTAAACTGTTTAACCGCCCCAACAGATGACACGTTTCTTCTCACGCGACTATACAATGAAATATACACTGGGACTGGAAGATAAGAACTCTAATTTCCGCGGTCAACTCGACGACTCTGTACCTCGACACGATCTTTACATTGCCCTTTTTTTCCATAGCGATTGATTTTGCTCTAGATAAATATTTATGCCTATAGTTTTCAAATATTACATAGTACACTATTATTCACCTTATAACAGGTCCCGAGTGACCTTAGTCAGGTGAACACTGTTGAAAAAATAGCATAGAATTATTAATCCATCAATAAACTAATTGAACTGTTCGTACATGATTCTTGCAACGAGTTTCCCTCGAGTCCACTCCGCCCCTTTGGAAATCACCAAATCCTCCTTGGAATTCACCAACGCCCCCAGGGGATATCGCCCACGTTGGGAACTGCCCTAGAATGTTCTTACAGAAATCGGTGTGTGAATTTAATGTTGCCAGAATTCACCGTCCGAGAGTTTTTGCTGCTTTAACTCACATTTTCTGTTCTTTGGTTAAGTTTATATTATTACTAGCTGAAGTACCCGGCGTTGCCCGGGGTCATTTACGGTTCGGAGTAAAATTTTGATGGTGTATTAACCCCCCCCCCCACCTAGTAATTTTCCTCTTATTTTAAAAGTCAAGTGGGCAA